>MDKI01080876.1:0-67291 GCA_005239505.1 Nicotiana paniculata | reverse complement strand
GCGTAACTTGAGAGAGTGCGTCTATTAAATTATCATAATTACTCGAGAGAGATTTATGGTAGAAAGAGAGTTCATGATTGAAAGAGACGATTAATCAAGTTATAAGAAGTATCCGAGAAAGAATTCACCAACGGGGGGAAACCATAACCTTAGACCTTTATTATCATTGTTTACATTAAATAGTTAGTTAATTGTTCGTTTATTATTATCGTTAGTAGAATTAGTTAAACAACACAAATTGATATTCAAAAGTCTTAAGAAAAGTGATTAAGTAACAGTTTAGTATTTTATAGACTCAATTGATACGTTCAATTCTCTGTGGGATCGACTTTGGGCTTAATACCCCAGATTATATTTGCAGCGCCCGTTTAGTCTTTTTATAAGACATAGTTGAGCGTGATCAATTATTCCTAGTGTGTTTCCTTGAGGTGCACCGGTTCTATTTGTGAAGAATAAGGATGGTACTATGCGAATGTGCATCGACTATAGGCACTTGAACAAAGTTACAATTAACAACAAGTATCCTTTATCGCGCATTGATGATTTATTTGACAATCTTCCGGGAGCGAGGGTTTTCTCTAAGATTGATTTTAGGTTTACATATCACCAGTTGAAGATTCAGGACTCGGATATTCTAAAGACGGCATTCAGAACCCGTTATCGTCATTATGAGTTCCTTGTGATGTCTTTTGGATTGACCAATACCCCAGAAGCATTCATGCATCTGATGAACAGTATATTTCAGCCATATCTCAACTCGTTTGTCATAATATTCATTGATGATCCTGGTGCACTTACGTAGCCAAGAAGAGTATTCCTAGCATTTGAGGATTGTATTACAGCGGCTGGGGGAGGAGATGCTTTATCCCAAGTTCTCCAAATGTGAGTTTTTTCTTAGTTCGGTGGTGTTCTTAGGGCATTTTGTGTCCAGTGAGGGGATTAAGGTGGATCCAAAGAATATAGAGGCAGTTCAGAGTTGGCCTAGACCGTCTTCAGCTACTGAGATTCAGAGCTTTCTCGGCTTGGCCAGTTATTATCGTCGCCTTTGTGGAGGGTTTCTCGTCTATTGCATCGCCTTTGACCAAATTGACCCAGAAGGGTGCTCCTTTAGGTGGTTTGATGAGTGTCAGGAGAGTTTTCAGAAGCTCAAGACTGCCTTGACCATAACTCCAGTTCTAGTTTTGCCTTCAGCATCATGCTCTTATACAATGTATTCTGATGCTTCTCGGATTGGTATTGGGTGTGTCTTGATGCAGGTGGGTATAGTGATTGATTATGCTTCGTGCCAACTGAAGCCCAATGAGAAGAACTACCCTGTTAATGATTTAGAGTTGGCAGCCATTGTTCATGCCTTGAAGATATGGAGGCATTATCTCTATGGTATGTCTTGTGAGGTGTTTACGGGTCATTGAAGTCTCCGAGACTTGTTCAAATAGAAGGATAAAAATTTGAGGCAATGGAGATGGTTGGAGCTGCTAAAGTACTATGATATTTACCATTCTGTATCATCTTGAGAAGGCCAATGTGTTGGTCGATGCCTTGAGTAGAAAGGGAGTGAGTATGGGTAGCGTTGCATTTATTCCTATTGGTGAGAGACATCTTGCAGTTGATGTTCAAGCCTTGGCCAACCAATTTGTGAAATTAGATATTTTGGAGCCCAGTCAGGTTCTAGCCTGTGTGGTTTCTCGGTCTTCTCAATATCATCGCACTAGAGAGAGCCAGTATGATGATCCCCATTTACTTATCCATCAGGACACGGTTCGACAAGGTAATATCGAGGATGTTACTATTGGGGATGATGGGGTGTTAAGGATGTAGGGTCAAATTTGTGTGCCTAATATAGATCGGCTGCGAGAGTTGATCCATGAGGAGGCCCACAGTTTGATGTATTCCATCCATCTGAGTGCCGCGAAGATGTATCAGGACTTTAGGCAGCATTATTTGTGGAGGAGGATGAAGAAAAATATAGTGTGGCTTGTAGCTCGGTGCCTAAATTGTCTGCCAGTAAAATATGAGCATCAAAGACTGGGCAGATTGCTTCAAAGGCTTGAGACTCCGTAGTGGAAATGAGAGTGTATCACCATGGATTTTGTAGTTGGGCTCCCACAGACTTCGAGGAAGTTTGATACTCTTTGGGTGATTGCGGATTGGTTGACCAAGTCCGCGCATTTCATTCCAGTCGGGACAACATATCTTCGAGGGCTTGGCTGAGATCTACATCCACGAGATTGTTCACCTTCAAAGTGTGTCGGTGTCCATCATTTTAGATCGGGGCACGCGGTTTACATCGTAGTTTTGGAGAGCAGTGTAGCGAGAATTGGGCACTGAGGTCGAGTTGAGTACAACATTCCACCCTCAGACAGACGGACAATCCCAGCGCACTATTCATATATTGGAAGATATGATATGTACTATTCATAGAGTTTGGCTACAACAACAGCTACCAATGAAGCATTCAGATGGCTCCGTATGAGGCTTTGTATTGGAGACGGTGTTGGTCTCCGGTGGGATGGTTTGAGCCGGGAGAGGCTAGGCTATTGGGTATTGACTTGGTTCGGGATGCTTTGGACAAGGTTAAATTGATTCAGAACCGTCTTCGCACGGCACAGTCTATACAGAAGTGTTATGCCGATTGGAAGGTTTGTGTTGTTGCTTACATGGTTGAGAAAAAAGGTACTACTCAAGGTTTCATCCATGAGGTGTTTTAGAGGATTGAAGAGGTGTATTGAAAGCTTGCCTTTCCACCTAGTGTGTCGAGTAATCATCCAGTATTTCATGTTTCTATGCTCCGAGAGTATATCAGTGATTCGTCTTGTGTTTTGGATTTTAGCACGGTCCAGTTGATAGTGATTTGACTTATGATATGGAGTCGGTGGCCATTTTGGATAGGAAGGTTCAAAAGTTGAGGTCAAACGACATAGCTTCAATGAAGGTGCAGTGGAGAGGTCAGCCACTTGTGAAGGCTACTTGGGAGACCGAGTGGGAGATACGGAGCAGATAACCACACATATTTGAGACTTCAAGTATGTCTTTATACCTGTTTGAGGACGAGCATTTGTTTAAGAGGGGGAGGATATAATGAGTCGGCTGATCATTTTGAGTGTGTAGCCCCGTTCCCCCTTTTACCTCTTATTTTATGCTCAATTGTCATTATGTGACTTTCTGGGGTAATTGGTTCGGTTTCGGGAATATTTCAGAATGAGTTAAGACACTTAGTCTCAAGGTTGGAAGCTTAAATTGAAAAGGTTGATCGGATGTTAACTTGTGTGTAAATGGCTCTAGAATGGAGTTTTGATGGTTATGATAGCTTCATTGGGTGATTTTGGACTTAGGAGTGTGTCTGGATAGTGATTTGGAATTCCGTAGTTGATTTAGGCTTGAAATGGGAAAAGTTGGAAAATTAGAAGTTTTGGAAATTGAGAAATTTGACCGAGAGTTGACTTTGTGGTTACCGAGCTCAAATTTTGGTTTAGGGAGTTGGAGTAGGTCCATTGTGTCATTTATGACTTGTGTGCAAAATTTGAGGTTAATCGGACTTGATTTGATAGGTTTCAGCATCGATTGTAGAAGTTAGAATTTCCTAGTTTTCATTGAGCTTGAATTGGGTGTGATTCATGTTTTTGATGTTGTTTGATGTGATTTGAAGGCTCGGCTAAGTTTGTATCTGTTTTAGTACTTGTTAGTGTGTTTGGTTGAGGTCCCGGGGGCCTTAGGTGGAGTTAGGATGCTTAACAAATCAAAAATGAGACTTAAAGCATAGTTGAAGCTGGGAGTCGTCTGGTGTGATCGCTCTTGCGAGGGGGTTGGTCGTAGATACGATGCCGCAAGTGCGGCTGGAGGACGGCAGAAGCGGCATGGAAAGGGGTGTGCAGTGGTCGCAGGCGAGAGGGTATTTTCGCACCTGCGTGGTTGCAAATGCAGCGTATGGGTGCAGAAGCGGAGCTCAGTGAGGAGGCTATGGAGCGCAGGTGCAGAGGAAGTTCCACAGATGCGGACTCGCATCTGTGCGTGTGTCATAGAAAAAGTGAAGTAAAGGACCTTTATGTATAACCGAAGAAGTGGAGGAAGTGTCCGCACCTACGAGACAGCAGATGCGGTTAAGTGGGTCTCAGGTGTGAAAGCACTGGCAATGTAAAAATATGAAGGGTTTCGTGATTTTTCTCATTTTGGACTTTGCAAACTCGAAAAAAAGCAATTTTTGAGAATTATTTCGAGGGGTTTCTTGAGGTAAGTCACTTGTGACCATTTTTATTCAATAATATTGTTTCCCCAATGAATTTCCCACCTAGTTTGTGTGTTTTTGAGGTGGAATTTTGGAAGCTTGAGGCTAGGGATTTAGAGAATTAAATTCGGAGATCTGAATGGTAATTTGGTAAATTTGGTATGGTTGGAATCATGGTTGAATGGGCTTCCGAATTTTGTGACTTTTATCGGATTCTGAGACATGGGCTCAGGGGTCGACTTTTGAGTTGACTTTTTGACTTTTGATTAAAAACTTAGTATTTTTGTATGGAATTGATTTCTTTAGCTCGTGTTGATTGTATTGAATTGTTTTTGGCTAGATTCGAGGCATTCGGAGGCCGATTCGCAAGGCAAAGGCGTTTTGGAGTAGAGTTTTGTACGGTTTGAGGTAAGCAACATTTTTAAACTTGGTTCTGAAGGTATGAAACCCTTAATTATGTGTTATGGGATTGGTGTTGAGGTGACGCGCATGCTAGGTGACGGGCGTGTGGGAGTGCACCAAAGTAATTGTAATTTTGTCGATTCCATGGAACTGTGTAGCTATCTCATATGAACATTATTACTGTACTCTAAGTGATAGAGCACCTAAGCTGTGATTCATGCTAGAAAAAATGTTTAGCCTATATGTTGGTACTATTGGGACCCTAAATGGTCAATCTTTGATGTTGAGTTATTTTCTTAATTGATGTTAGGTACTCAATCGCGTTCATCATTGCATCTCATATCTCAGTCCATGTTACTGTATATTGTCACACCTTGTATCATTGATTTGGGCTGCTTAGCATGAGTGTTGTAAGCTTGAGAGACTGGAGATATTGATGACTGAGTGAGGCCAAGGGCCTATTTGTGAGTGACATTTATGGGATCGAGTTTTAGGACGCAACATACTTTATTGATTCATGCCAGGATTTAGCTTATTATAGCGCTTGGGTTAGATCTGCCCCTCCAGAGTCTGCACACCCAGTGTGAGAGCCGTTGCGATTGATTTATTTGCATTGGGATGGATGTGCCCTGGATTTATTTGTATCGGACTTGATCTACCCTGGATCTATTTACATTTAGGCTGGATCAGCCCTGTACAATGCTGAGTGATTGAGTGTGATGAGTGAGAATTGAGGCAATCAGGTTGAAAACTCTGAGAGTGTGAGTATGTGAGGCTTTAAGTGTGTTTCATCACATAGGATATTCATATTGTCATGTAGACATAAAGATGTCATATTCCCCATATCATTCAGACTTGACATATTTTATCCGTTCTAAGTTTAATTGCTAAACTTCGACACCTATCTAATTTCTTGTACCGTTACCTGCATATTATGAATCTCTGAGATATTAGTGTCATATTTTCCGTAAATTTCTGTACTGTTAATTCTCTATGTGGGTTGTAATGTTCAAGCACGTCACTACTTCCAGTCCAAAGGTTAGATTTGTTACTTATTGAGTTGCTTGTACTCACACTACACCCTACACTTCGTGTGCAGATCCAACTGCTCCCGGGCACGGTGGTTGCTGATTCTCAGAGTTCAGTCATTCGGAGATTATCAAGGTAGCTGCCCTAGCGTCCACATACCTTGACTCTTCTCCCCTATCGCTAAGTTTTACTTATCCAGTTTTAGTTTTTCTTAGTCAGTGTTCCAGACTTTGTATTGTATAGATATTCATGTACTCGGTGACACCCTAGTTTTAGGGAACTTATGTATCGAGTTGTGGCGGTTTTATCCAATTTTAATGAGATTTTTGCTTATTTACACATGTTTTAGCATATTTTAAATTTGAAAGTGTTGGTATGTCTGAGTTGTCGGCTTGCCTAGTATCATGATAGGCGCTATCATGGCTAGTTGAGTTTTGGGTCATGACATGAAGTTGTGAAAGCGGTTAACACGTTGAGGCAAAATTGGTTATTGTTGTTAAATTTATCTTATTGAGCATTTACAATCATTGTTGTTGTTGATATTATTGTGTACGGTGTGGTTGAGACATGGGCTATTGTTGTGGAACATTGGTATTGTTGTTGTTATTGGCAAGTTGTGATATATGGTCACTTATGGTGCGAATTGTTATTGTGATATGATATTGACGCGCATGCGGCGGTATAAAGCTTGGGGTTAATTTGCGCGGTATAAGGTAGGACTTATGTGCGTGTTGCATGTAAGAGAACTACGTGAAGCCACGTAGCGTTATAAGGTGGGCTAAAGTGCGTGTAGCTATTTCGGGAAAACTGTTTTCAAAACCTATTTCAAATGTAAGGCTCACGCGGCGGTATAATAAAAGATTGTATTTGAAATTGCGAAATGTGAATACGAGGCGGTACCTCAGTTTTGATTTCATTATACATGAGGTGGTATCTCGTTGTGATTCTTGCTATTTATTTCATGCTGCAAAGTGTTTGAGTTGGAATATTTCTTGTTGTTTCATTCTTTCTTCTTCTAGTAGTTGTTGTTCGTACATGATCATTGTAGCCCCATTAGTTTCTTATTTTACGTTATTTCCGTTGTTGATTTATGGTACTAGTTCATACTATTATCTTGTTTGTGTCAGTTATTTCTTCACTTTCCATTACATAGTTGTATTATATTTTATACTGTTTATTTACATCCTGGTAGGTGTCTTGACCTAGCCTCGTCACTACTTTACTAAGGTTAGGCTTGATACTTATTGGGTACTGTTGTGGTGTACTCATACTATGCTTCTACACATTTTTATGCAAATCTAGGTACGTCTACCCGTGTCGGTCGTTAGAGATTACTTGCCAGCTTCCTCTATTGGAGACTTCAATGTATGCATTATCGACGCCCGCGGGCCTCAGACTCACCTTCCCCTTATTCTCATTTACTGTTGTATTTTCTTTCAAACAATATTGTATTAGATATTTTAGTTTATTTAATGGAGCTTATGACTCTGTTCCACATTTCTTCGGGATTGTATGGTTGAGACTCTATTTTTCAGAAGTTATATGAGTTTAATAGCCTGGTTTTAAGTATTTTGTTAATTATATTTGTTCAATTGTTATCACATAGTGGGCTTACTTAGTCGTTGAGAACAGATGCATCACGACATCCTACGGAGGGAAATTGGGGTCGTGACATTCGCAATGACATATTTTGAATTTTCTGGAGATAACAGACACGTATAACTTCACAGGTGTCTCATCGAATTACATCAGATTAATCCTATTTCTCTTTTTACTGTTGGGGGAAGCAAAGACCTGGCTACAAAAATATCCAGCAAATTAATCTTATTTCTCTTTTTACTGTTGGGGGTAGAGGTGCTAGAGGTGGAGGTAAAGGTCATAGAGGTGGAGCTCAGGCCGCCATAGGTGGAGGCCAGCCAGCAGTCGGCCGTCCCAGAGATGTGGTTCAGGGTGGTGGGGCCCAGCCCCGATGTTATGCTCTTCCTGCCAGGCCAGAGGCTGAGTCTTCAGATGCAGTCATTACAGGTACTATTCGAGTCTGTGACAGAGATGCTTCAGTGCTATTTGATCCAGGGTCTACGTATTCGTATGTGTCCTCTTATTTTGCACCATACCTGGTAATGCCTAGTAATCCACTGAGTATTCCTGTTTATGTATCCACACCGGTGGGTGATTCTATCATGGTCGATCGAGTCCATCGTTCTTGTGTTGTGGTGATTGGGGGTCTTGAGACCCGTGTAGATTATTTGCTTTTAGGTATGGTCGACTTTGATTTTATATTGGGTATGGAGTGTTTATCCCCATATCATGCTATCTTGTATTTCCATGACAAGACGGTGATCTTAGCCTTACCGGATTTGCCCCGTTTGGAGTGGAAAGGAACTCCTGGTCATTCTACCCGCAGTGTTATTTCGTACGTGAAGTCTCGGTGTGTGGTCGAGAAGGGGTGTTTGGCTTATTTGGCTTATGTGCGCGATTCTAGTGTTGAGGTTCCCTCTATTGATTCGGTACCCGTGCTTCGTCAGTTCCCTGAGGTCTTCAATTCAGACCTGCCAGGGATGCCACCTGATAGGGACATTGATTTCTGCATTGATTTGGCTCTAGGCACCTAGCCCATTTCTATTCTATCGTATCGCATGGCCTCGCCAGAGTTTAAAGAGTTGAAGGAACAGTTGCAAGATTTTCTTGGGAAGGGTTTCATTAGACCCAGCGTTTCTCCTTGGGGTGCTCCAGTATTGTTTGTGAAGAAAAAGTATGGTTCGATGAGGATGTGCATTGATTACCGGCAATTGAACAAGTTTACAGTCAAGAATAAGTATCCACTACCGAGGATTGATGATTTGTTCGATCAGCTTCAGGGTGCCAGGGTATTTTCAAAGATAGACTTGAGATCTGGCTACCATCAGTTGAGGATTAGGTCATCTGATGTCCCCAAGATAGCTTTCCACACTCGGTACGGGCATTACGAGTTTTTGGTCATGTCGTTTGGGTTGACAAATGCCCCAGCAGCTTTTATGGACTTGATGAACCGAGTGTTCAAGCCTTATTTGGACTCGTTCGTGATAGTCTTCATTGATGATATATTGATATACTCTCGCAGTCAGGAGGACCACGAGCAGCATCTCAGAGTAGTTCTTCAGACTCTGAAGGACAGTCAGCTTTATGCAAAATTTTCGAAGTGTGAGTTCTGGTTGAGTTCAGTTGCATTCCTGGGTCATGTCGTATCAGTAGAGGGTATCTAGGTTGACCCAAAAGGGTGCCCACTTCAGATGGTCGGACGAGTGTGAAGCGAGCTTTCATAGGCTCAAGACAGCTCTGACTACGGCACCGGTATTGGTTTTGCCCACAGGTTCAGGGCCTTATACAGTCTATTGCGATGCTTCCCGTATTGGGCTTGGTGCAGTTTTGATGCAGGATGGCAAGGTCATTGCTTATGCATCGAGGCAGTTGAAGATTCATGAGAAGAACTATCCAGTGCATGATTTGGAGTTGGCAGCCATTGTTCACGCAGTGAAGATTTGGAGGCACTATCTGTATGGCATGGTGTGTGAGGTGTTCACGGATCATAAGAGTCTTCAGTACTTGTTCAAGCAAAAGGAGTTGAATTTGAGCTAGAGGAGATGGTTGAAGTTGTTGAAGGGTTATGATATTACCATCTTATATCACCTACGGAAGGCCAATGTGGTGGCCGATGCTTTGAGTAGGAAGTTAGCTAGTATGGGTAGTCTTGCTTTTATTTCGGTCAGTCAGAGGTCACTTGCTTTAGATGTTCAGGCTTTGGCCAATCAATTTTTTATGTTGGATATTTCCGGGCCTAGTCGAGTGTTTTCTTGTACGGTCGCTCGTTCTTCATTATTGGAGCGTATCCGTGATCGGCAATTTGATAATCCCCATTTGTGTGTCCTTAGAGACACGGTGCAGCACAGAGGCGCCACGCATGTGACCTTAGATGATGATGGTGTTTTGAGATTGCAGAGGCGAGTTTGTGTTCCCAATGTTTATGAGATTCGAGAGTTGATTTTAGAGGAGGCCCATAGTTCCCGGTACTCTATTCATCCGGGCACCGTGAAGATGTATCAGGATTTGCGGCAGCATTATTGGTGGCGTAGAATGAAGAAGGATATTGTGGAATATGTGGCGCGGTATTTTAATTTCCAACAGGTTAAGTATGAGCATCAGAGGCCTGGTGGTTTATTTAAGAGGATTGAGCTTCCCGAGTGGAAATGTGAGAGGATCACTATGGACTTCGTTACTGGACTTCGTTACTGGACTTCCGTTGACCCGGAAGAAGTTCGATGCAGTTTGGGTCATTGTTGATAGGCTGACCAATTTAACGCATTTCATTCATGTGGCAGTCTCCTATTTATCCAAGAGGTTGGCTGAGATCAATGTCTGGGAGATTGTCCGCCTTCATGGTGTGCCGGTATCTATCATTTCAGACTGGGGTGCGCAGTTTACCTCGCATTTTTGGAGAGCAGTTCAGTGAGAGTTAGGCACCCATGTGGAGTTGAGCACAACATTTCATCCTCAGACGGATGGACAGTCCGAGTGGACTATTCAGATATTGGAGGATATGCTCCGAGCTTGTGTTATTGACTTTGGAGGATCATGGGATCAGTTCTTGCCTTTAGCAGAGTTTGCCTACAACAACATCTACCAGTCGAGTATCCAGATGGCTCCTTATGAGGCTTTATATGGTAGGCGGTGTCGATCTCCAATTGAATGGTTTCAGCCGGGAGAGGCTTGGTTGTTGGGTATAGATTTGGTTCGGGTGGCCTTGGACAAAGTCAGGATCATTCAGGATAGGCTTCGTACAGCTCAGTCCAGGAAAAAGAGTTATGTAGATCGCATGGTTTGAGATGTGTCTTTCATGGTTGGTGAGTGAGTATTGCTCCGAGTGTCGCCTATGAAGGGCGTGATGAGATTTGGGAAGAAGGGAAAGCTTAACCCCAGGTTCATTGGTCCGTTTGAGATTCTTGATCGAGTGGGAAAAGTGCCTTACAGACTTGCATTGCCACCTAGATTACCATCCGTACATCCAGTTTTTCATGTGTCCATGCTTCGGAGGTATCACGGCGATCCAGCCCACGTGTTAGATTTCAGCACTGTCCAGTTGGACAAGGACTTATCTTATGAGGAGGAGCCGATATCTATTCTAGACCGGCGGATTCGTCAGTTGAAATCCAAGAGTTTCCCTTCTGTTCGTGTTCAGTGGAGAGGTCAGCCTCCTGAGGCATCGACCTAGGAGTTCGAGTTCGATATGCGGAGCTGTTACCCTCATTTATTTCCCGACTCAGGTACTTCCTTCTTCTGTCCGTTCGAGGACGAACGGTTGTTTTAGAGGTGGAGAATGTGACGACCCAAAGGGGGTCATCACCTATTTTATTACCCATTTCGTATTTTCGAGGCCTTCAAAACCTCATTTGTAGTTGCCTCGATTTGCGTGCACAGTCCAGGCGCGTATCCAGACAGCTTAAATATGAAATTCTGTGAAAAATGCTAAGATTTGATATTAAAATGAATAATTTGACTTCGGTCAACATTTAGGTAAATAGACCCGGACCCGTGATTTGACGGTCCCAGGGGGTCCGTAGGAAAATATGGGACTTGAGCGCATGCCCGGAATCGAATTCCGAGGTACCAAGCCCGAGGAATGAATTTTTGAGTAAAATTATTTTCTGAAAATATTTAAGGAAATTGAAAATGAAATCTGATTAGATAGTGATAGTATCGGGCCCGTATTTTGGTTCCAGCGCCCGGTACAGGTCTTATATATGGTTTAAGCACTTTCTGTAAAGTTTGGTTGAACGGACTTCATTTGACGTGTTTCGGACTTAAAATGGAAAATTTGATGTTTTATGAAATTTGATAGAATTCATGGATTTTGAGGCTTAATTCGATGTATATGATGTTGTTTTGGCGATTTGATCACACGGACAAGTTCGCAGGATGTTGTATGAGTTATCTGTGAAATTTGGTATCATTCCGAGTTGTATAGGTCAGTTCGGCACGTTATTGGCGAAGTCTAGAAAACTTAAAGTTCCTAAGTTTGGTTCTTGAGGTTTGGGGGTGTGATTTCGAGTTTTAGCTTTGTTTTGGATATTCCGAAGGCTCGAGCGAGTCCGTATTATGATTTGGGACTCGTTGGTATATTTGGACTAGGGTTCGGGTGGGCCCAGGTGCCTTTTAGGCACCTAACGGGGCTAAAAACTAGAAAACATAGCTGCTGGTGCACCTGTTCTGGTGTGATCGCAGGTGCGGTCCCCAGCATCGCAGGTGCGAGACCACAGGTGCGGTCCCCAGCATCGCAGGTGCGATCACCAATGGCCTGGCCAATTATCGCAGGTGCGGAACACTTCTCGCAGGTGCGAGCCCAGACTCCCTAGCCCATTTCCGCAGGTGCGAGATTCTTCTCGCAAGTGCGAGACCGCAGGTGCGAGATCACTGTTCAGGCAGTGTGTTTTAAATACAGGTTTCAAACCCATTTTTCTCAATTCCTTCTTCTTCCTTAGACGATTTTCCTCCATTTTTAAGAGCCAACAACCTGGTCTTCTAAGGTAAGTGAACGCTACCTGGAAATTAGTTTCATGCATAAATCCTAGCTTAATTAACTACATAAACTAGTGCAAAAATTCAAGAAATTGCGTAGTAACTAGACCTTGTGATCATTTGAGAATTTTCTGTGAATTGGCCATGAAATCAAGTAAAAATCATATATTAATGATCCTTAGGCTTTGGGTGAGTGTTCCCTTCGAGAATAATAAGAATCTGAGCGAGCAGGCCCGGGGTCGAATTTCGATAATTTTGGAAGAATGCTATGAAATGGATAGTTAGGCTATGTAATTGAATCATTGAATCCTTATTGATATACATGAGTTGATTATGTCTAGATAATACCATTCCGGAGTTGAATTCTAAAGGAAAGGCGGTGTTAGAGGGTTGATTGCTATACTTTGGACCCGAGGTAAGTGTTTGGTCTAACCTTAGCTTGAGGGAATAAGAGTTGAGTATTATTTGCTATTTTCTAATTGTCAAATACGATGTACAGGCATGGTGACGAGTATCTATACGTTGGTTTCTAGCATGACCGTGAGTCTTATATTGCGAATATTCCGATTTTTGTTGTAATTTCCATGCTTAATTGATGATCTCTATATGTTGTAAAGAGAATGTGAAGAGAGTTGTAATATTTAAACTCCTTTAGATCATTGGCTCAAATTGTAAAACGAATGATGAAGATACATGAGATAATTACGTCCTTTGGAGCATTGGCTCAGGTAATAGAGTAAATTATGGAATGAAAGTGAAAGAAAGAGAAAGAGTTACTAAAATATACCCTTGTCGGGTCATCGTTGTATAGTTCCCTTATCGGGATTAAATTGTTTAATTACTTGCCGGGATTTAATTGTTTGATTGATGTTCCCTTGCCGGGATTTCTATTTTTTTTTCATTATTCTGTTTATTTCCTTGCCCTTGTTTGTGATTGTTGTTTGGGTGAGGAAGAGTGTTAAAGCACGAAGGGTGATGCCGTGCCATATTTTATATTATTATGCACGAGGGGACATTCCGTGCCATGTTTATATTGTTTATGCACGAGGGGACATTCCGTGCCATGTTTATATTGTTTATGCACGAGGGGACATTTCGTTCCATGTTTATATTGTTTACGCACGAGGGGACATTCCGTAGCATGTTTATATTGTTTATGCACGAGGGGACATTATGTGCCATGTTTATATTGTTTATGCACGAGGGGACATTCCGTGCCATGTTTATATTATTATGCACGAGGGGATATGTCGTGCCATATCTTTCACTATTTAATCTGTGTTGTCAATTCCTGTTGTTATTTTCAGATATTTTCGACTGTTGTTTTCATTTCTGTCATTTCAGTATTTGCTATCTCTTACCCCCAGCACGTTCTCCCTGTAATTGTATTCTTGTTTAGTTTCTGCTATACTATTAAACTGCACAGGTACATTTGATTGTCGTGTCCTAGCTTCGTCACTACTTCGCCGAGGTTAGGCTCGACACTTACTCAGTACATGGGGTCGATTGTACTGATTCTACACCTGCACTTCTTTATGTTGTGCAGATTATGCAGCCGGACCCGGTGGACATCATTAGTGGGAGTGTCTTCCAGCTTATCCTAGAGGCTTCAAGGTATACCCGCTGGCGTTCGTGGGCCTTGGCGTCTCTTCCATCCCTATGTATTCGTTTCTGTCGTATTTTTCCTCTAGTTTCAGAGACAGCCATGTATTTCCTTTCAGACTTGTATGTAGCACTCATATAGACAGATCGTGAGTTTGTGACTCCAGGTTTTGGGAAATTTACGCGTCGTTGTATTATGTTGTCCTTATTTAGCTTGAAACCATATTCCTCTATTAAATTGTGAACTGATTTAGTTTATTCTATAGAATTGAAGTTTTTATGCTATTTTAGCTATTCACGTTGGCTTGTCTAGCGGCTTCAACAATATACGCCACCACGACCCGACGGTGGGATTTCGAGGTGAGATTTACCCCATTTCCCCTATTTCTTCATTTTTTATATGTCGCTATCTTGTTTTTGATGTGTTGGATCAGTCGATTTGGGTCCGAGGTGGTATTGTGCAAGTTTAGGCATTTAGCCTTTTAAAGTAGCCTAATAGTTGAGAAAGTCAACCGAGAGTTGACTTATTGGTAAACGACCTCAGAATGTGGATTTTATGGCTCGAATAGCTTCGTTAGGTGATTTGGGACTTAGGAGTGTGTTCGGAATATTTTTGTGATATCCGGTGTAGAATTAGGCTTGAATTGGCGAAAGCTAATTTTTGGCAATTTCCGGTCGGCAATGGAAAATAGGCTATCGGGGCCGGAATGGAATTCCGATAGTTTGAGCAGTTTCGTAATTTCATTTTGGATATGTCTACAAAATTTCAGGTTAATCGAAGGTGTTTTGGTTGGTTTCGGCGCAGTTGGCAAATTTTAGGAGTTTCAAAGTTCTTAGGCTTGAATTTGATGAAACTTTTGTGTTTTCGTGTTGTTTTTGGTGTTTCGAGGGCTCGACTAAGTTGGAATAATGCTATGGGGTGTGTTGGTATGTTTGGTTGAGGCCCCGAGGGGCTCGGGATTTATTTCGGATGGTTGACGGGAGGTTAGAGCGATTTTTGGAAATCTGCAGTGCTGGTTTGCTGGTGTTTTTGCACCTGCGGAAGGGGAGCCGCAGGTGCGGTTATGCACGAGCGGAGAGAAAGGTCGCAGGTGCGAGATTTGCCTGTGTAGGGAATGGTCCGCAGGTGCGAGGATTTTTTCGCACTTGCGATGTCGCTGGTGCGGAAGGTGCATCGCACTTGCGAAGCCGCAGGTGCAGAAAGGTAGTCGCAGGCGCGAGAATTGGCCAGTTAAGTGAGTCTCGCAAGTGCGCATCTGTGACCGCAGGTGCGGCTCTGCAAGTGCGGAAATGACTGTGCAGAACAATATAAAAAGGACCCCTCCGCGAAATTTCTTATTTCTCATCAATTTGCATGCGGGAGGAGTCCATTGAAGGCGATTTTGAGAGGGAATTTCAAGGTTCTTCAGCGAAGGTAAATTCTTTGGTTTTTAATCCCGTTCCTATGCTATTTTGTTAGGATTAGGCTTGAAAATTTAAGGATTTGAGTAGGAAAAAGTTGGAAAAATGGGAGGAAAGAATTGAGATTTCTTTTGAGGTTTTGGAATGGCAATTGTAGTCCGATTTTAGTGTTCTTGGTATGTATAGAATCATGGGAGGACGAGGTTTCTAATGATGTAAAAATTATTGAATTACAAGATTTGGGAACGGGGCTCGGGTTTGGTTGAATTTCGAGATTTTTGTCTAAATTGATAATTTTCGATTGGGTTGTGTTCCTTGAGTATGTATTGATGATGTTAACTGGTTTTTGGCTAGATTCGGAGCAATCAACAACAAAAATAAGGGGCAAAATCATAACGGACTAGTGTCGCGGCCCGGTAGAGGTAAGTAATGGTCTTAAATCTTGTCCTGAGGGTATGGAACCCCGGACTGCATTATTTTCTCACTGAATTTGGAATGGCGCACACGTCGGATGACGAATATGTGGCGCGTACTGATTTTTGGATTGGACTAGGTCCTCTCCGCGAAAACTAATGAGTTGCAATTTACTCAAAAGCTTATGTTAAACTATGTTCTAAAGATTTGTGAAATATTTGGGTTGTAAGCCGTGTTTGGGGCCTCGTGCCGATCTGTTTACACCCTTTGAGGGCGTTTTACTGCTATTTTCCTCACTACCTGTTGATGATTTTACTCATCATCATTATGCATACTGTTTTATTTGAAACTTAGCCTTATTTACACTACATGAGCATTAAAATGATGTTTTCGGGTTGAGTACCCCGTTTTACTACTTCGCCCGAGGGGCTTTTCGAGTGGTTCCACCGAGTGTGACCAAGAGTAATGGTGAGGTGCTGAGTGATATTAGCGCTTGGGCTGAAGGAGCCCCTCCGGAGTCTGTACACACCCCCAGTGAGCGCACCGAGTGCCAGTGATTGAGTGATTAGGAAGCATGAGTGGCTGTGAGGTGCTGAGGGATTGTGAGGCCTGCCCGAGGGGCTGATTATGAAATATGATTTTGCCCGAGGGGCTACTTATGATTTTACTACATTCATTTGCATACCAAAACTTTGTTTTAAAGTTGTTAAAAATGTGCATTGTTTAGAGGAATTTTATGAAGTTGATTTCTAAGGCATGACGATTTCGTATATCTATGTATACTATTGGAAAGTAAGGCTGTGTATATTGTGACTTGATGGCATTGATTTTTATGTGATTCCTTGCTACTTAGACTTGATTTATTTCCAAGACTACTTAGTTGGAGTACTCACATTGCTCCTTGCACCTCTGTGTGGAGATTCAGGAGCAGATATCGAGCATTAGCTTTCATATATATATCGCAGCGAAGCCGGATCGTGGGGATATAGAGGTAGTTGTTCAGCATTCGCAGCATCTCTGCTTTCCCTTCCTGTTGTATTTAGCTTTGATTCGGAATTTTGTATCATAATACTTTATTTTGGCTTATTTCACTAGATGCTCATGACATGTTGGCTCTGGATTTTGGGGATAGCAGTACTGTATATAAAACTTGCCTATTATATTAAGAACTTTCTGTATATGGTTATGATCTGCTTGAAACTTAGATGGGTTTTTCAAAGAAATTGTGAACACGCGGCAGTCGGCTAGCCTAGTTCCACGATAGGCACCATCACGGCTGGTTAGGATTTAGGGTCTTGACAGTTTGGTATCAGAGCCCTAGGTTACATAGGACTCAACGGTCTTGAGCAGGTTTAGTAGAGTCTTGCGTATCGGTACGGAGATGTTTGTACTTATCTTTGAGAGGTTGCCGGACTTTTAGGAAACATTCTATCTTTCTTGAACTCTTTCGTGATGATCTATTGATTCTTGAATTCTGAACTTACGTTGTTTCATTCTCTCACAGATGGTGAGGACACGCCATACCGATCAGGGTGACCAGTCACCGGCTAGACCAGCGAGAGGTCGAGGCCACGATTGAGGCTGTGGTAGAGGTAGGGGCCAACCCGCGCAGCAGTCGGGGCAGTACCTCAGGATCCCCCTATCGATCATGATCAGGTTCCTGCCGATGGTGTCCCAGCGGGATAGGCTCAGGCACCAGCAGTGCCTATGGTTATTCCGGGTATTCAGGAGGCCCTGTCTCAGATATCGTCAGTATGCACCGATTTGGTTCAGGCCGTTGCCATGTCTTCTTCTGCCACCACAGCTCAGCCGGGGGAGGCAATCAGACTCCAGCTGTCCGGGAACCTGAGCAGGCTTCACTGGGTATTCAAACACCGGGAGCAGCCCCAGCTCAGCCTGATGTTCCGGTTCAGGATTATGTGATCCCTACTATGCCTGAGGACTAGTAGCACAGGTTGGAGAGATTCAGCAGACTTCAGCCTCCGACTTTCAGTGGTACAGAGGGCGAGGATGCCCAGGGATTTCTAGATATGTGCCAAAGGATACTGCGCACCGCGGGTATTCTGGAGACTAGTGGGGTCTCGTTTGTTACCTTTCAGTTTGCGGGTGCTGCCTTTACTTGGTGGGAGTCTTTCGAGAGGCGTAGACCGGTTGGTTCAGCACCTCTTACCTGGAATCAGTTCTCCGAGATCTTTTTGGAGAAGTATGTTCCTCATTGCCACAGAGAGGAGCAGTGTAGGGAGTTTGAGCAGCTGTGCTAGGGAGAGTTATCAGTCACTCAGTACGAGATGAGATTTTCCGAGTTAGCTAGGCATGCTTCTAAGATTGTCCCTAATGACAGGGAGAGGGTGAGGAGGTTCGTAGATGGTCTTTCTTATCAGCTTCGGTTGTTTATGACTCGGGAGAGAGTATCGGGTGCTTCACTCGAGCAGGTTATTGACACAACTCGAGATATTGAGTCTATTCTCCGCCAGGAGCGGGAGGAGAGGGAGGCCTAGAGGCCTCGTGGTTCAGGCTGCTCTAGTGGTGCTTCCTTCAAGGGAAAGTTTCAGCATGGTAGGGGCCGTTCATTCAGGCTTCCTCAGTCAGGCCGCCCAGGTTATAGTGGTGCATCTTTGAGGCAGGGTCCCCGTGGTTTTTAGTCAGGTCGTACTTCTTTTGGTGCCCTCCCAGCTCAGAGTGCAGCTCGAGTACCTCCAGTTCAGGGTTCATCCATATAGTGGTCTTCCAGTGGCCGTGCAGCTGCTAGGGGTTTTTATCAGTCTCCGCCTCCAGCTCCAGATAGTTATTGTGAGTATGGAAAGTTCGTACACGAGTAGAGGCAGTGTCCCCACCGTCCCGGTGGATCTTCTCAAAAGAGGGGCCAACCCTCGACTTCAGCTCTAATCACTTCACCACCCGCCCAGGCAGCTAGGGGTAGTGGTTAGTCAGTCAGAGGCCGCCCTAGGAGGGGAGGTCGAGCAGGGGGAGGTCAGGCTCGTATGTATGCATTTCCAGCCCGGCCGGATGCTATGGCCTCAGATGCTGTGATTGCAGGTACTTTTTCAATCTGTTGCCGTGATGCCTTGTCTTTATTTGAACCTGGTTCCACATATTCCTATATTTCTTAATATTTTGCCAGTTTTATGGATGTGCCCCGTGAGTCTCTAGTCACCTCTATTCATGTGTCGACTCTGGTGGGCGATACTGTTATTGTGGACCGTGTGTATCGATCGTGCACTATATCTATTGGGGGTCTGTATACCCGAGTGGACCTACTGTTACTCAACATGGTCGATTTTGACGTGATTTTGGGCATGGATTGGTTATCTCTGTGCCATGATGCTCTTGATTGTCACGCTAAGACCGTAACCTTAGCTATGTCGAGGTGTCCGAGGGTTGAGTGGAGAGGTTCTTCCAAGTATATGCCTAGCAGGGTGATTTATTACCTGAAGGCTCGGCGCATGGTTAAAAATGGGTGTTTATCTTGTTTGGCCTTTGTGAGGGATGTCGGTGGTGAGACCCCTGCTATTGATTCGGTTCCTGTGGTCCGTGATTTTCCGAATGTGTTTCCTATAGACCTGCCAGGCATGCCACCTGACAGGGATATTGATTTTGGTATTGACCTGGTGCTAGGCACTCGGCCTATTTCTATTCCACCATATCGTATGGCACTAGCAGAGCTAAAGGAATTGAAGGAGCAGCTTCAGGAGCTCCTAGATAAGGGGTTCATTCGGCCTAGTGTGTCACCTTGGGGTGCACCGGTGTTGTTCGTTAAGAAGAAGGATGGGTCCATGCGTATATGTATTGACTATCGGCAGTTGAATAGGGTTACGGTGAAGAACCGGTATCCCTTGCCCTGCATTGATGATTTGTTTGACCAGCTTCAGGGAGCCAGAGTATTTTCCAAGATTGATTTGAGATCTGGGTACCATCAATTGAGGATTCGGGATTCTGATGTACCGAAGACTTCTTTCAGGACCAGGTATGGTCATTATGAGTTCTTGGTTATGTCATTTGGGTTGACCAATGCCCCAGCTGCGTTCATGCAATTGATGAACAACGTATTTCATCCCTATCTTGATTCCTTCGTCATTGTGTTCATTGATGACATCCTAGTTTATTCTCGTAGCCAGGAAGAGCATGCTCAGCATTCGAGAGTTGTGTTGCAGAGATTGAGAGAGGAGGAGCTTTATGCAAAATTCTCCAAGTATGAGTTTTTGCTGGGATCGGTAGCTTTCTTGGGGAATGTGGTTTCTAGTGAGGGGAGTCAGGTTGATCCAAAGAAGATAGAGGCGGTGCAGATTTGGCCAAGACCGTCCTCAGCTACAGAGATTAGGAGTTTCTTTGGTTTGGCGGGATATTACCGTCGCTTTGTGGATTGATTCTCTTTGATAGCTTCGCCTTTGACCAGATTGACCCAGAAGAGTGCTCTATTCAGATGGTCTGATGAGTGTGAGAAGAGCTTTCAGAAGCTCAAGTTAGCATTGACTACAACTCCAGTATTAGTATTGCCTGTTGGTTCGGGTTCTTACACAGTTTATTGTGATGCTTCCAGAGTTGGCTTGGGAGCGGTATTGATGAAGGACGGTAGGGTGATTGCCTACGCGTCCAGACAGTTGAAGGTGCATGAGAAGAATTATCCAGTGCACGATCTTGAATTAGCTGCCATTGTTCATGCCTTGAAAATTTGGCGGCATTATTTATATCGAGTGCAGTGTGAGATTTTCATTGATCATCGCAGTTTGCAGTATCTGCTGAGGCAGAAGGACTTGAATTTGCGTCAGAGGAGATGGTTAGAGCTCCTCAAAGTGACCTCACTATCTTATATCATCCGGGGAAGGCCAATGTAGTGGTTGATGCCTTAAGTCGCAGAGCAGAGAGTTTGGGGAGTTTAGCTTACCTTCCAGTAGCAGAGCTGCCATTAGCTCTTGATGTTTAGGCCTTAGCAGGTCATTTGGTGAGATGGATTTATCAGAGCCCCCGCGGGTGTGGCTTTTGTAGCCTCCAGGTCTTCTCTTTACGATCAGATTAGAGCTCGCCAGTATGATGATCCACATTTGCTTGTTCTTCAGGACAGGGTCCGTCGCGGTGATGCCAGAGATGTGGCTATTGGTGATGATGGAGTCATGAGAATTCAGGGCCGGATTTGTGTGCCCAATGTAGAGTCTTCGAGATTTGATTCTAGTAGAGGCTCATAGTTTGCGGTATTCCATCCATCCGGGTGCCGCGAAGATGTATCAGGATTTGAGGCAGCATTATTGGTGGAGAAGAATGAAGAAAGATGTCGTGGAGTTTATGGCTCGGTGTCTCAATTGTGAGTAGTTCAAGTATGAGCACTAGAGACCTGGTGGATTACTTCAGAGGTTTGATATTCCGGAGTGGAAGTGGGAGCGGATCACCATGGACTTCGTAGTTGGACTCCCACGGACTTCGAGGAGGTTTGATGCTATATAGGTTATTGTGGATCAGCTGACCAAGTCCGCGCACTTTATTCCTGTCGGTACTACGTATTCATTGGAGAGGTTAGCTGAGATTTATATCAGGGACATTGTCCGTTTGCATGGGGTTCCAGTTTCTATCATTTCCGACAGAGGTACTCAGTTCACATCTCAGTTTTGGAGAGCCGTGCAGAGAGAGTTAGGTACTCAGGTTGAGTTGAGCACAGCGTTTCATCCTCAGATCGACGGGAAGTCGGAGCGTACCATTCAGATTTTGGAGGACATGTTGCGTTCTTGTGCGATTGACCTTGGTAATTCATGGGATCAGTTTCTACCACTAGCGGAGTTTGCATATAATAACAGCTATCAGTCAAGTATTCAGATGGCTCCGTCTGAGGCCTTTTATGGTAGGAGGTGTAGATCTCCGGTTGGTTGGTTTGAGCCGGGCGAGGCTAGGCTATTGGACACAGATTTGGTTTAGGATGCTTTGAGTAAGGCAAAGTTGATTCAGGGGCGGCTTCGTATGGTGCAGTCTAGGCAGAAGAGTTATATGGACCGGAAGGTCCGAGATGTGTCTTTCATGGTTGGGGATAAGGTGTTGCTGAAGGTGTCATCCATGAAGGGTGTTATGAGATTCGGGATGAGAGGTAAGCTGATTCCCAGGTTCATTGGGCCATTTGAGGTACTTCAGAGGGTTGGGGAAGTGGCTTATAGGCTTGCTATGCCTCCCAGTTTATCGAGTATTCATCCAGTATTCCATGTTTCGATGCTCTGGAAGTATGTTGGTGACCCTTCATGTTTTGGACTTCAGCACGGTTCAGCTCGAGTGTGATATGTCATATGAGGTAGAGCCAGTGGCTATTTTGTGTCGTCAGGTCAGGAATCTAAGGTTTAAGGATATAGCTTCAGTGAAGTATCAGTGGAGAGAGCAGTCGGTGGAGGATGCCACCTGTGATACCGAGCGGGAGATTCGGTACAGATATCCTCACTTATTCGCGGCTCCAGGTATGTTTCTAGACCCGTTCGAGGACGAACGTTTGTTTAAGAGGGGGAGGATGTAACGACTCGACCGATCGTTCCGTGAGATTTACCCCATTTCCCTTATTTCTGCCTTGGTTGTATATCACTATTTTTTTTTTGATGTGTTGGATCAGTTGGTTTGGGTCCGCAGTGGTTATGGTGAGAGTTTAGGCATTTAGCCTTTTAAAGTAGCGTAATAGTTGAGAAAGTCAATTGAGAGTTGACTTATTGGTAAACGACCTTGGAATGCGGAATTTATGTCTCGACTAGCTTCGTTAGGCGATTTGGAACTTATGAGTGTGTTCAAAATATTTTTGTGATGTCCGGTGTAGAATAAGGCTTGAATTGGCGAAAGTTAGTTTTTAGCAATTTCCGGTCGGCAGTGGAAAATAGGCTATCAGGGTCGAAATGGAATTCCGACAGTTTGAGCAGTTTCGTAATGTCATTTTGGATATGTTTGCAAAATTTCAGGTTAATCGGAGGTGTTTTGGTTGGTTTCGGCGTAGTTGGCGAATTTTAGAAGTTTCAAAGTTCTTAGGCTTGAATTTGATGAAAATTTGGTGTTTTCGTGTTGTTTTTGGTGTTTCGAGGGCTCGACTAAGTTGTAATAATGCTATGGGGTGTTTTGGTATTTTTGGTGGGGGCCCCAAGGGGCTCGGGATTTATTTCGGATGGTTGACGGGAAGTTGGAGTGATTTTTGGAAATCTGCAGTGCTGGTTTGCGGGTGTTTTCACACCTGCGGAAGGGGAGCCGCAGGTGCGGCTACGTAGGTGCGGAGAGAAAGGTCGCAGGTGCGAGTTTTGCCTGTGTAGGGAATGGTCCGCAGGTGCGAGGATTTTGTCGCACTTGCGATGTCGCTGGTGCGGAAGGTGCGGAAAGGTAGTCGTAGGCGCGAGAATTGGCCAGTTAAGTGAGTCTCGCAGGTGCACACCTGGGACCACAGGTGTGGCAAATTGTTCGTAGGTGCGGAAATGACTGTGCAGAACAGTATAAAAAGGACCCCTCCGCGAAATTTATTAGTTTTCATCAATTTGCATGCGGAAGGAGTCCATTGAAGGTTGTTTTGAGAGAGAATTTCAAGGTTCTTCAGCAAAGGTAAGTTCTTTGGTTCTTAATCCCGTCCCTGTGCTATTTTGTTAATATTAGGCTTGAAAATTTAAGGATTTGGGTAGGGAAAAGTTTGAAAAATGGGAGGAAAGAATTGAGATTTCTTTTGAGGTTTTGGAATGACAATTGTGGTCCGATTTTAGTGTTCTAGGTATATATAGAATCGTGGGAGGACGAGGTTTCTAATTATGTAAAAATTATTGAATTCTGAGATGTGGGCCCGGGGCTCGGGTTTGGCCAAATTTCGATATTTTTGACTAAATTGATAATTTTTGACTTGGTTGTGTTCCTTGAGTATATATTGATAATGTTAACTATTTTTTGGCTATTTTCTGAGCAATCGGGAGCCAATTTGAGGGGCAAAGGAATAGTGGACTAGTGTCGCGGCCCGGTAGAGGTAAGTAATGGTCTTAAATTTTGTCCTGAGGGTATGGAACCCCAAACTGCAATATTTTCTCAATGCATTTGGAATGGCGCACGTGTCGGAATGACGAATATGTGGCGCGTACTGATTTTTGGATTGGACTAGGTCCTCTCCGCGGCAACTAATGAGTTGCATATTTACTCAAAATCTTATGTTAAATTATGTTCTAAAGATTTGTGAAATATTTGGGTTGTAAGTCGTGTTTGGGGCCTCGTGCCGATCTGTTTACACCCTTTGAGGGCGTTTTACTGCTGTTTTCCTCACTACCTGTTGATGATTTTACTCAGCATCATTGTGCATACTGTTTTATTTGAAACTCAACCTGATTTACACTACATGAGCATTAAAATGATATTTTCGGGTCGAGTACCCCGTTCTACTACTTCGCCCGAGGGGCTTTTCGAGTGGTTCCAATGAGTGTGGCCAAGGGCCAAGAGTGATGGTGAGGTGGTGAGTGATATTAGCGTTTGGGCTGAAGGAGCCCCTCCGGAGTCTTTACACACCCCCAGTGAGCGCACCGAGTGCGAGTGATGAGTGATTGGGAGGAATGAGTGGCTGTGAGGTGCTGAGTGATTGTGAGGTGTTGAGGGATTGTGAGGCATGCCCGAGGGGCTGATTATGATATATGTTTTTGCCCGAGGGGCTACTTATGATCTTACTACATTCATTTGCATACCAAATCATTGTTTTAAAGTTGTTAAAAATGTGCATTGTTTAGAGGACTTTTATGAAGTTGATTTCTAAGGCATGACGATTTCGTATATCTATGTATACTATTGGAAAGTAAGGCTGTGTATATTGTGACTTGATGGCATTGATTTTTATGTGATTCCTTGCTACTTAGACTTGATTTATTTCCAAGACTACTGAGTGTGCGTACTCACATTGCTCCCTGCACCTCTGTGTGGAGATTCAGGAGCAGATATCGAGCATTAGCTTTCATATATATATCGCAACGAAGCCGGATCGTGGGGATATAGAGGTAGTTGTTCAGCGTTCGCACCATCTCTGCTTTCCCTTCCTGTTGTATTTAGCTTTGATTCGGAATTGTTATTGTAATAGTTTATTTTGGCTTATTTCACTAGATGTTCATGACATGTTGGCTCCGGGCTTTGGGGATGGCAATACTGTATATAAAATTTGCCTATTATATTAAGAACTTTTTGTATATGTTTATGAATTGCTTGAAACTTAAATGGGATTTTCAAAGAAATTGTGAACACGCGGTAGTCAGCTAGCCTAGTTTCATGATACGCGCCATCACAGCCGGTTAGGATTTGGGGTCGTGACGGTTATAGGATTGTCCTTACCGCTTTAGACAATGAAATTTTAGGGTAAAGTTTGGTTGATGGGTTGGATAAAACAGCAAAAATATATTTCAATTTATCTTGGGGAGGTATATGCATGGTGATAACATATGGCGAGATTCATTCTTTTTTTAATACTTTTACAGCAAATGATTATAATTGGTAAGGAGATGGAGCTGCGAGCAGGTCATGCAAAAAAAAATGAGTTTTGTGATTAATGTTGATGTCCTCACAACTATGAGAGATAATATGGAAAAGATTGCAAATTAGGTTAGTCAAGCTGACAATAGTACATATGTAACCAATGCAGCACGTGCAACAAATGTCTGCTTGTTATGAGATATGTGGAGATGGTCCCACAGGCGACAAATTCCCTTTGAATAGATGATCTATCTATTATGTGGGACAACAAGCCAGATCTCCAATGAACCAAAATGCTTAGTATTGTAATACATAAAACCCTAATTGGAAGAATCACCTAAATTTCTCTTGGGGTAGGAAGCAGAACAATAACCAATCTTTAGGGAACTATCAATAGCTATAGAAACCCATAAAGCAAGTAGATAAGTGTTTGACTAACTTGTTAAAGAAGTTGTTACCTGAAAATCAGCAAGCAAGGTTGGAAAATTGATAATTGAGGATAAAGTTTCTAAATTTCGAAAAGCAAGTCAAGCAAATACAAGCAACCAGGCAACCAGGCCTATTAAAGCTCTTACTAGTAACACTGACAAGAATCCTTAAGCTCAAGTTAATGTAGTGACTTCGAAGAATATAATATAATTGGTAAAGGTACCAATAAAAAAGAAAGGAATAGCATGGGCTAGAACAAGAAAGTGCTCCAAAACCCGTCGAGGTGAAAAAGAAGATCAATATAGAATCTGAACAAGCAGCACCTGAAACGGGTCCACCACCTTTCTATCAGAGAATGAAGAAGAAGAAGAATTATGATTATATATTTAACAAATTCCTTGACATGTTGAAATAGGTACATTTGAACATCCCATTAGTGGACATGTTTCGTGGTGACCCAAAATATACTAAGTACATCAAGGACATTATAGCGAAAAAGATAATGTTGACTGAGTTTGAGTCGTACCAATCACTGAAGAGTGCACTTCAAAGATTCAAAGAAAGCCTTTGCAAAATCTAAAGGATATGGGTAACTTTACCATCCTCGTGCTAAGTGGTAAAGTTGATGTAGGAAGAGCTCTATATGGTTTGGGTGGAAGTATAAATCTGATTTCATTATCACTTTTTAAGAAATTAGGCTCGGGAGCTCTACGACCTACCACAATCATGTTATAGTTAGTAGATAGGTCCCTGGCTTATCCAGAATGAGTGATGGAGGATGTGTTGCTACAGATTGAACAGTTTATCTTCCCAACAGATTTTATTAGTCTAGACTATAAGGCTTCAAAGGTGATCATAAACATTGGTTTCTCATCTTTATTATGTATATTTGAGTTGTTGTAACACTTTATCTATAGTTATTTCTTCTGATTTATTTTACTTGCAGGAAAAGAAATTGTTGAGAGTTCTACGAGAGCACAAACGTGCCATTAGATGAACAATACCTATATAAAAGGTACCAAACCTACATTTTGCATGAACAAGTTCCTTAAAGAGGAAAGACACAAGCCTAGTGTGGACCATCACGGCTAGCTAGAGAACATGAAAAAAGTGATAAGGAAGAAACTAATTAAGTGGATTAATGCAGGTATTATATTTTTTTATTTCAAATAATAAGTGGGTAAGTCTAGTTTAATGTGTACAAAAAAAAGGGAGGTACGATTTGACACTGAAATATCATCCCTCTTCCTCTTTATTTATCGGATGCTAGATAGGTTAGCTGGATATGAATATTATTATATTCTTGATGGCTACTTAGGGTATAATCAGATTGATGTTGCTCTGCAAGACCAAGAAAATACCATTTTCATATACTATATGGTAGTTATGAATTTAAGACAATAATAATTGAATTATGTAGTGCACCTGCGACTTTTTAAAGGTGTATGATGGTAATTTCATCTGGCAGGGTGGAAAGATTTGTTGAGGTCTTTTGGATGACTGTTCTATGTTTAGTAATTTGTTTGATAAATGTTTCACCAATTTTGTTAATGTTCTTTCTAGGTGTGAGGAGATAAATCTAGTTTTGAACAAGGAGAAGTGTCATTTTATGGTGTGAGAAGGCATAATATTGGGACACAATGTGTACAAAGATGGACTGAAAGTTGAAAAGGCCAAGGTAGAAGCTATTGAGTAGTTTTCCCCGCCTTCCTTGAAAGGAGTCTGTAGTTTCTAGGGATATGCATGTTTCTATTGTTGCTTCATTAAGATTTTTCTAAAATTTCTTCTCCTTTGTGAAAGTTGCTTGAGAAGGATGTGCCTTGCCAATTTGATGATGCTTGTGTGGAAGCATTCGAGGAGCTGAAGTGGAAGCTAGTGAATGCACCAATTATAGTGGCTTCAGACTAGAATGATTCATTCGAGTTGATGTATAGTGCAAGTGATAATGCAATTGGAGCCATATGGGCTAGAGGAGGTGCAAATTATTCCACTCCATCTACTAAAAAAGTAAAACCATCACTCATGCTCAGATTAATTACACAATAACTAAAAAGGAGTTGCTAGTAGTTGTTTGGGCATTTGACAAATTTTGGGCATACCTAGTAGGAACAAAATTCATAGTCTACAGGGACCATTCATCTATCAGGTATTTATTTAAAAAGAAATATGCAAAGTTAAGGCTAATTCGTTACGTGTTACACTTGTAGGAATTTGACTTGGAGATCCAAGATCGAAAAAGAACTGAGAATCAAGTGGCTGACCATTTATCCTTATTAGAAACTCGAGATCATGTGGCTGAAGGAGGCTTGATTAGGGAGACCTTTCCCAATGTGAAATTATTGGCCATTACTAGTAAGGAAACAACATGGTATACGTACTATGTGAATTACATTGCAAGTGGAGTGTTAACATTGGATCTTGAACCTCACGCCGAGAGGAAGTTCTTACATGATGTGAGGCTCTATGTGTGGAATAATTTATTCAAGTAGTATACAGAACAACTGGTGAGAAGGTGTTTGTCACGACCCAAAATTCCAACCTATCGTAATGGCGCCTAACACATTACTAGGCAATCTGGAAATCACATAACACTATGCGTTGAGTTAAAAAAACAAGGTTTAATAAATTCAATAGTGGAAAGTCTCATAAATAACTGATAAAGACAACTGCAACTCAACTACAATAAATTCCAAAATCCTGGTATCACTGTTTGAGAAAATAGAACAGTACTAAAATAAATGTAAGGAAGGAGAGTCAAGGTATGCGGACGTCATAGATGCTACCTCGAATTCTCCGAGAAGATACTAACACCAGATCTAGAAATCACTGCATCTAGATGTACCTGATATGCACACGAAGTGCAGAGTGTAGTATGAGTACAACCGACCCAATGTACTCAATAAGTAACAGGACTAACCTTGGACTAAAAGGAGTGACGAGCTCAGAAAGATACAGTTTGAATCAGAATAATGACAACACAAATATAACAAGATAATGGCACTAATAACTGAGAGAACTTCCATATTCAGCTCATACACAGTACGGAAATTTAAGCATGATTTCAAGTTCAACAATTTAAGCCCAACACTACTAAAATATGCCAAGTACATCTAGCATGAGGAATGTTACATCTCTATACGTACAAGTAAAATATGCATGTCAAATGTAATGAATCACACACAATCATTCAGCATTGTACGGTACTCAATATGTCTGTGTCAAACTCGCACTCATCACACACAATCATTCAACATTGTACGGTACGTATGCTCACGGCTGGTATGTCAAACTCCGGAGGAGCGGATCCTGCCCAGCCAATAATAATAATAATAATAATAATAATAATAATAATAATAATAATAATAATAATAATAATAATAATAATAATAATAATAATAATAATAATAATAATAATAATAATAATAATAATAATAATAATAATAACAACAATAACAATAATAACAATAATAACAACAATAAGAACAACAATAACAATAACAATAATAATAATAATAATAATAATAATAACAATAACAATAATAATAATAATAATAATAATAATAACAACAACAACAATAACAACAACAACAACAATATTATTATTATTATTATTATAATAATAATAGTAATAATAATAATAATAATAATAACAACAACAATAATAATAATAATGATAACAACAATAATAATAACAACAACAATAATAACAATAACAATAATAACAACAATAATAACAACAATAATATCAACAATAATAACAACAACAATAATAATTATAGCAACAACAATAACAATAACAATAACAATAACAATAACAATAACAATAATAATAACAATAATAATAATAATAATAATAACAATTACAATAATAATAATAATAACAATAACAACAACAACAACAACAACAACAATAATAATAATAATAATAATAACAATTACAATAATAATAATAATAACAATAACAACAACAACAACAACAACAACAATAATAATAATAATAATAATAATAATAAGTGAAAATCGGTGCATGTTACGTGAGGGTTACTAACATGCGCCACTGATCGAAAATGGCGAGGAAGAAGAGGCAGGTTGCTCCGGCGCCGACCTCACCAAAAGCTAACGAAGGAACATCTAGGCAAATAATACCAGATCCGGTGTTCCCCAAACTCTGGCACCAATTTAATTGATGCAATGGATGCCAGGGATGGAGAGTGCTACAACAATAATGCAAACGGCGATTCCGCCAAGACAGGAAGAGACTCCACTAGATTCATACTTAGGAGTTTCAAATGCGGCAAGGAAGCTCACTTTCTCGGCCAAATCTACTAAAGTCAAGCCTACTATGGCAGAAGTGGTTAAAGGAAACCGACAACAACAATTGGGAATGAAACTTGACTACTATCCGCTGGTACTGAAGAATGGTGTGAAGGTAGTTAAACTGAATCCAAAAGAAATTAAAGAGCAGAACCAGAAATTGAGTTTATCTCTAATTGGGTATGTCATTGGAGGAAACCCTACGTTTAAGGAGATGCTCAAATTCGTATATGGAGTATGGAATACAGTCAATACCCCTCAGGTATATCTCCATAACGATGTGTATTTCATGTTCAAATTTGATTGTGAGGAAGATAAGAATACAATTCTACAGAATGGGCCATATACATTCAATCGTAGACCTCATGTACTCAAGCAATGGTACAATTTTTCAGATGAGTAAGGAGCTTGATCAAAACATTCCTATGTTGGTAATGCTACCAAACTTACCTATCCAATTTTGGACTACTAGAAATTTGGGAAGAATAGCCAGTTGTTTAGGGCGACCAATTTGTACTGATAAGTTGACAGCAAAGGAAGACAGAATTGCTTATGCTAGGGTTCTAATTGAAATGGACATATCACAACCATTACCAGGCGAAATTCCATTAGAGATGCCCAATGGACAATGTCGTATGCAGGTTGTGGAAATATGAATAGAAACCCATATTCTATCAAGATTGTCTTCAAATGGGACATGTCACAGGCATCTGTAAGAAGAAACTTGACGACAATGTCAATTGGAAGCAGCAGCAAGTGAACAAAGAGAGGAAAAATCAGAAGAAGGAGTGGAGGGAAAAAAATGATCATATCCCAAGAAATGGTGAAGGGAATGAACAGATATCGAATTCAGCAACTAAGGTATTAGCAGTTGAACAACGTAACTCAAATGATACAATCAATCAGATCATAACTGCCAACCAGTCTGAAGACAGATCAATGGAGAAAACAAACAGTAATGATAGAGGGAAGCAGATAGTGAAGAAGCCAAAAATGCAAGATAAGATAAGGGCAAGCATTGAAATGGAGAGGGTGCTAAGACAGAATAATTTTAGTGAATTAAGAATTGATACAGAGAAGGCCACTAGAAATGTGGTAAGGGCTCCTAATTCAATCAATAAGAATCCTCCATGATTTTCAGATCATGGAATATTAGAGGGCTGAATAAGCCCTACAAGCAAAAAGAGTTAAAGTCTTTTCTGATTAAAAATAAGGTGGTTCTAGTTGGTTGTCTTGAGAATAAAGTTAAATCTAATAAGGCTGAACGAATAAAGAGGAAATTGGGAGCTGATTGGTAGGTAGAGGCAGACTATAACTCAAGTCCTAATGGCAGAATATGGATTTGTTGGAAGCCACAACAGGTTATGGTTAGCATTATATTGTCACATCCTCAAGTATTTCATTTCTATGTGAAAGACAAATACTCTAGATTTGCATGCCATGCCACTTACATATATGGGTACAATACTATTGAGGGTAGAAAGCAAATTTGGGGACAATTGAAGAAGATCAGCAATAATATGACAGAACCATGGGTAATAATTGGAGATTTCAATACAATTTTGTCAGTCCATAATAGAGTTAATGGGGCTCCTGTCCAACATGCAGAAACACAAGATTTTCAGGAGTGCATAGATGAGGTTGGCCTTGGTCAAATCAGAACGAAAGGGGTGTCAATTTTCATGGAGTTACAAGCAAGATCCCCGAGGATAGAATTTACAGCCTAATTGATTGGGTTATTGGCAATGATCAGTGGTTTATCAATTATGGCAATCTGGAAGCTTGTTATCTTAATCGAGGATACTCAGATCACTCATCTATCCTCATATCTACCAATGTACCAAGGCAGATATTACCCAATCCCTTTAGATTGCTGAATGCGTTACTACATCAGGAAGCATTCAAAGAGGCAACTCAAAAAGCTTGGGAGGTTAACATCACAGGACATAGTATGTACAAAGTATGCAAGAAGTTGAAACACATTGAACAAGCAACTAAGACCATTAAAAGAGAAATGTCATCACTAGATCATAAATTAGAGGAACTACAGTCCAAGCTCAGTGATATACATCATGAATTGGGGAATGATCTGTACAATACTCAACTGATTTTGGCAGAGAGAGACCCTGAAGTATTTAGAGAAGTGGTCTATTATTCATGTGTAACGACCCGGCCGGTCGTTCCTTGAGATTTACCATGTTTCCCCTATTTCTGCATTTGTTATATATCGTTATCCTGCTTTAGATGTGTTGGATCAGTTGGTTTGGGTCCGGAGTGGTTATGGTGAGAATTTAGGCATTTAGCCTTTTAAAGTAGCCTGAGAGTTTACTTATTGGTAAATGAACTCGGCATGTGGATTTTATGGCTCGGATAGCTTTGTTGGGTGATTTGGAACTTAGGAGTGTGTTCAGAATATTTTTATGATGTCCGGTGTAGAATTAGGCTTGAATTAGCGAAAGTTAGTTTTTGGCGATTTCCGGTCGGCAGTGGAAAATAGGCTATCAGGGTCGGAATGGAATTCTGGAAGTTGGAGCAGGTTCGTAATGTCATTTTGGATATGTCTGCAAAATTTCAGTTCTATCGGAGGTGTTTTGGTTGGTTTCGGCGTAGTTGGCGAAATATAGAAGTTTCAAAGTTCGTAGGCTTGAATTTGATGTTTTTGTGTTGTTTTTGGTTTTTCGAAAGATCTACTAAGTTTGAATGATGATATGGTTATGTTGGTATGTTTGGTTGAGGTTCCAAGGGCCTCGGGTGTGTTTCGGATGGTTAACAGATCGATTTTGAGTTTGGAGCTTGCCAGATTTTCTGGTTTTTGTTGCAGAGACTTTTGTTCTTCGCATTCGCGGGTGGGAGGCCGCGTTCGCGTAGAATTGTTTCGGGGATCTGAGTTTTTGTTCTTCGTATTCGCGAAGAGAAGGATGCGAGCATGGAGATCTGAGTCTGCTGGTCAACGCGTTCGCGTTCAAGTGCACGCGTTCACGAAGAAAAGTGGGGGGTTGTGGACCCCCAGGTGTTTTGGTCCGTGAAGGCCTGGGTAGGAAGTGCTTCGCGTTCTCGTGGTCGCGTTCGCATAGTGTAAATTATAGTCATGTTGGTAATTTTTCTATGCAAACGTGGTCCAGTTGACGCGTTCGCGAAGAAGGAAATCTTTTGCTGGGCAGAATGTTTAAAAGGGCTAGAAGTGCGAATTTGGTTCTCATTTCTTCCATAGTTGCATGCGAATTTGAGAGATTTTGAGAGGGATTTGAAGGGAAATCAAGGGAAATCAATTGGACGTAAGAATTTCTACTTCATAACACGTTTCTATGTCAATTCTTAAGTGATTAAACCACAAAATTCTGGAAATTTAACCAAGTTGGGGAAGAAGGGTCCATGAGAAATTTATTTTTCTTTTGAGGATTTAAGTGGGCAATTGTGGTCCGATTTTTGTGTTCTTTGTATGTATAGAATCGCGGGAGGATGAGGTTTTTAATGATGTAAAAAATATCGAATTTCAAGATGTGGGCCCAGGGCAGGGGTTTGGCCAAATTTTGAGATTTTTGATTAAATTGATAATTTTCGATTGGGTTGTGTTCCTTGAGTATATATTGATAATGTTAACTGGTTTTGGCTAGATTCGGAGCAATCGGGAGCCAATTTGAGGGGCAAAGCCATAGCAGACTAGTGTTGTGGCCCGGTAGAGGTAAGTAATGATTATAAATCTTGTACTGAGGGTATGGAACCCCGGACTGCATTATTTTCTCACTGAATTTGGAATGGCGCACATGCCGAATGACAAATATGTGGAGCGTACTGATTTTTGGATTGGACTAGGTCCTCTCCGTAGCGACTAATGAGTTGCATACTTACTCAAAACCTTATGTTAAATTATGTTCTGAAGATTTGTGAAATATTTGGGCTATAAGCCGTGTTTGGGGCCTCGTGCCGATCTGTTTAAACCCCTTTGAGGGATTTTTACTGCTATTTTTCTCACTACCTATTGATGATTTTACTTAGCATCATGGTGCATACTGTTTTATTTGAAACTCAGCCTGATTTACACTACATGAGCATTAAAATGATGTTTTCGGGTCGAGTACCCTGTTTTACTACTTCGCCCGAGGCGATTTTCGAGTGGCTCCACCGAGTGTGGACGATGGCCAAGAGTGATGGTGAGGTGCTGAGTGATATTAGCACTTGGGCTGAAGGATCCCCTCCGGAGTCTGTAGACACCTCCAGTGAGCGCACCGAGTGCGAGTGACGAGTGATTGGGAGGCTTGAGTGACTGTGAGGTACTGAGTGATTGTCAGGTGTTGAGGGATTGTGAGGCATGCCCGAGGAGCTGATTATGAAACATGTTTTTTTCCCGAGGGGCTACTATGATTTTTCCAAATTCATTTGCATACCAAATCATTTGTTTTAAAGTTGTTAAAACGTGCATTATTTAAAGGACTTTTATGAAGTTGATTTTTAAGGCATGATGATTTCGTATATCTATGTTATACTATTGGAAAGTAAGCTTGTCTTTATTGTGACTTGATGGCACTGATTTCATGTGATTCCTTGCTACTTAGACTTGATTTATTTTCATTACTACTGAGTTGGCGTACTCACATTACTCCCTGCACCTCTGTTGCACATTCAAGAGCAGATATCGAGCATTAGCTTTTATTTCGCAGTGGAGCCAGATCGCGGGATATAGAGGTAGTTGTTCAGCGTTCGCAGCATCTCTGTTTTCCCTTCCTGTTGTATTTAGCTTTGATTCGAAGTTTTGTATTATAATAGTTTATTTTGGTTTATTTCACTAGATGCTCATGACATGTTGGCTCCGGGTTTTGGGGATGGCAGTACTGTATTAAATTGGTCTATTATATTAAGAAACTTTTCTGCATATTTTTATGAAATGCTTGAAACTTATATGGGATTTTAAAAGAAATTGCGAACATGCGGTAATCGGCTAGCCTAGTTCCACGATAGGCGCCATCACGGTCGATTAGGATTTGGGGTCGTGACAGTTTGGTATCAAAGGCCTAGGTTACATAGGACTCAACGGTCATGAGCAGGTTTAGTAGAGTCTTGCGGATCGGTACGGAGACGTCTGTACTTATCTTCGAGAGGCTGGCGAACTTTTAAGATACATTTCTATCTTTCTTGAGCTCTTTCGTGCTGACCTATTGATTCTTGAAATCTGAACTTACGTTGTTTCATTCTCTCACAGATGGTGAGGACACGCCATACCGATCAGGGTGACCAGTCACCGGCTAGACCAGCGAGAGGTCGAGGTCGTGGTAGAGGTAGGTGTCTAGCCCGCGCAGCATCCGGGGCAGTACCTGAGGATCCCCTTATCGATCATGATCAGGTTCCCTTCGATGGTGTCCTAGCAGGACAGGCTCAGGCACCAGCAGTGCCTATGGTTATTCCGGGTCTTCAGGAGGCCCTGTCTCAGATATTGTCAGTATATACCGGTTTGACTTAGGCCGTTACCATGTCTTCTTCTGCCACCATAGCTTAGGCTGGGGGAGGCAATCAGACTCCAGCTGCCCGGGCACCTGAGCAGGCTGCACAGGGTATTCAGGCACCGGGAGAAGCCCCAGCTCAGCCAACCGCTCCGGTTAGGATTATGTGGTTCCTGATATGCCTGAGGACGAGCAGTGCAGGTTGGAGAGATTCAGCAGACTTCAGCCTCCGACTTTCAGCGGTACAGAGGGCGAGGATGCCCAGGGATTTCCTGATAGGTGCCAGAGGATACTGCGCATCGCGGGTATTCTGGAGACCAGTGGGGTCTCATTTGTTACAATTCAGTTTGCGGGTGCTGCCTTTACCTGGTGGGAGTATTTCAAGAGGCGTAGACCGGTTGGTTCATCCCCTCTTACCTGGCAGCAGTTCTCCACGATATTTTTGGAGAAGTATGTTCCTCAGTCCCACAGAGAGGAGCAACGTAGGCAGTTTGAGCTGCTGCGCCTGGGAGAGTTATCAGTCATTCAGTACGAGATGAGATTTTCCGAGTTGGCTAGGCATGCTTCAGAGATTATGCCTACTGATAGGGAGAGGGTGAGGAGGTTTGTATATGGCCTTTCTTATCAGCTTCGGTTGTTTATGACTCGGGAGAGAGTATCGGGTGCTTCATTCAAGCAGGTTGTTGACATAGCTCGAGATATTGAGTCTGTTCGCTGCTAGGAGTAGGAGGAGAGGGAGTCCAAGAAGCCTCGTGGTTCGTGCAGTTCCAGTGGTGCTCCCTTCAGGGGACAGTTTCAGCAGGGTAGGGGTCGTTCATTCAGGCCTCCTCAGTCAGGCCGCCCATCGTATAGTGGTGCATCATCATAGAAGGGTCCTCGTGATCCTTAGTTAGGCCGTACTTCATTTGGTGCCCTCCCAGCTCAGAGTGCAGCTCGAGCACCTCCAGTTCAGGTTTCATCTATACAGGAGTCTTCCAGTGGCCGCGCAGGTGCTAGGGGTTTCTATCAATCCCCGCCTCCAGCTCCAGGTAGTTGTTTTGAGTGTGGAGAGTTCGGGCACGGGTGGAGGCAGTGTCCCCGCCGTTCCGGTGGATCTTCTTAGCAGAGGGGCCAGCCCTCGACTTCAGATCCATTCACTTCACCACCCGCCCAGGCAGCCAGGGGTGGTGGTCAGTCAGCCAGAGGCTACCCTATAAGGGGAGGTCGAGCAGGGGGCGGTCAGGCTCGTATGTATGCATTTCCAGCTAGGCCGGATGCTATGGCCTCAGATGTCGTGATTGCAGGTATTGTTTCAGTCTGTTACCGTGATGCCTTGGCTTTATTTGACCCTGTTCCACATATTCCTATGTTTCTTCATATTTGACCGGTTTTTTGGATGTGCCCCGTGAGTCTCTAGTCACCTCTGTTCATGTGTCGACTCCGGTGGGTGATACTGTTGTTGTGGACCGTGTGTATCGGTCGTGCATTATATCTATTGGGGGTCTGGAGACCCGAGTGGACCTACTGTTACTCTACATGGTCGATTTTGACGTGATATTGGGCATGGATTGGTTATCTCCGTGCCATGTTGTTCTCGATGTTCATGCTAAGATCATGACCTTAGCTATACCGGGGTGTCCGAGGGTTGAGTGGAGAGGTTCCTCTGAGTATATTCCTAGCAGGGTGACTTCTTACCTGAAGGCCAGCGTGTGGTTGAGAAAGGGTGTTTATCTTATTTGTCCTTTGTGAGGGATGTCGGTGGTGAGACTCCCGCTGTTGATTCAGTTCCTGTGGTCCGTCACTTTCCATATGTGTTTCCTGCAGACCTTCCAGGCAGGCCACCTGACAGGGATATTGATTTATGTATTGACCTGGTGCCAGGCACTCAGCCTATTTCTATTCCACCATATCGTATGGCACAAGCGGAGCTAAAGAAATTGAAGGAGAAGCTTCAGAAGCTCCTGGATAAGGGATTCATTCGGCCAAGTGTGTCACCTTGGGGTGCACCGGTGTTGTTCGTAAAGAAGAAGGATGGGTCCATGCGTATGTGTATTGACTATCGGCAGTTGAATAGGGTTACAGTGAAGAAGCGGTATCCCTTACCCTGCATTGATGATTTGTTTGACCAGCTTCAGGGAGCCAGAGTGTTTTCCAAGATTGATTTGAGATCTGGGTATCATCAGTTGAGGATTCGGGATTCTGATATTCCGAAGACTTCTTTCAGGACTAGATATGGTCACTATGAGTTCTTGGTCATGTCGTTTGGGCTGACCAATGCCCCATATTCGTTCATGCAATTGATGAACAACGTGTTTCAGCCTTATCTCGATTCCTTCATCATTGTGTTCTTTGATGACATCCTGGTTTATTCTCGTAGCCGGGAAGAGCATGCTCAGCATTTGAGAGTTGTGTTACAGAGGTTGAGAGAGGAGAAGCTTTATGCGAATTTCTCCAAGTGTGAGTTTTGGCCTCGTTCGGTAGCTTTCATGGGGCACGTGGTGTCTAGTGAGGGGATTCATGTTGATCCAAAAAAGATAGAGGCGGTGCAGAGTTGGCACAGACCGTCCTCAGCTACAGAGATTAGAAGCTTCCTTGGTTTGGAAGGTTATTACCGTCGCTTTGTGGAGGGATTCTCTTCTATTGTTTTGCCTTTGACCAGATTGACCTAGAAGGTTGCTCTATTCAGATGGTCTGATGAGTGTGAGGAGAGCTTTCAGAAGCTCAAGTCGGCATTGACTACAGCTCCAGTACTAGTTTTGCCTGTTGGTTCGGGTTCTTACACAGTTTATTGTGATTCTTCTATAGTTGGCTTGGGAGCGGTATTGATGCAGGAAGGTAGGGTGATTGCCTACGCGTCCAAACAGTTGAAGGTTCACGAGAAGAATTATCCAGTGCACGATCTTGAGTTAGCTACCATTGTTCATGCCTTGAAGATTTGGCGGCATTATTTATATGGAGTGCAGTGTGAGATTTTCACTTATCATCGCAGTTTGCAGTATCTGCTGAGGCAGAAGGATTTGAATTTGCATCAGAGGAGATGGTTAGAGCTCCTCAAGGAGTATGACCTCACTATCTCATATCATCCGGGGAAGGCCAATGTAGTGGCCGATGCCTTGAGTCGCAGAGCAGAGAGTTTGGGGAGTTTAGCTTACCTTCCAGTAGTAGAGCGGCCATTATCCCTTGATGTTCAGGCCTTAGCAGGTCAGTTGGTGAGATTGGATCTATCAGAGCCCCCGCGGGTGTTGGCTTGTGTAGCCTCCAGGTCTTCTCTTTACGATCAGATTAGAGCACGCCAGTATGATGATCCACATTTTCTTGTTCTTCAGGACAGAGTCCATCACGGTGATTCCAGGCATGTGGTTATTGGTGATGATGGGGTCATAAGGATGCAGGGCTGGATTTGCGTGCCCAATGTAGATGGGCTTCGAGATTTGATTCTAGCAGAGGCTCATAGTTCGTGGTATTCCATCCATCCGGGTGCCGTGAAGATGTATCAGGATTTGAGGCAGCATTATTGGTGGAGAAAGATGAAGAAGGATATCTTGGATTTTGTGGCTCGGTGTCTCAATTGTCAGTAGGTCAAGTATGAGCACCAAAGACCTGGTGGAATGCTTTAGAGGTTTGATATCCCCGAGTGGAAGTGGGAGCGGATCACCATGGACTTCGTAGTTGAGCTTCCACAGACTTCGAGGAGGTCTGATGCTATATAGGTTATTGTGGATCGGCTGACCAAGTTCGCACACTTCATTCCTGTTCATACTACGTATTCATCGGAGAGGTTTATATCAAGGAAATTGTACGATTGCATGGGGTTCCAGTTTATATCATTTCCGAAAGAGGCACTCAGTTCACATCTCAATTTTGGAGAGCCGCGCAGAGAGAGTTGGGTACTCAGGTTGAGTTGAGTACAGTGTTTCATCCTCAGACTGACGGGCAGTTGGAGCGCACCATTCAGATTTTGGAGGATATGTTGCGTGCTTGTGTGATTGACTTTGGTGGTTCATGGGATCAATTTCTGCCACTAGCGGAGTTTGCATATAATAATAGCTATCAGTCGAGTATCCAGATGGCTCCATATAAGGCTTTGTATGGTAGGAGGTGTAGGTCTCTGATTGGTTGGTTTGAGCCAGGCTAGGCCAGGCTATTGGGAACAGACTTGGTTCAGGATGCTTTGAGTAAGGCAAAGTTGATTCAGGAGCGGCTTCGCACAGTGCAGTCTAGGCAGAAGAGTTATGCGGACCGGAAGGTCCGAGTTGTGTCTTTCATGGTAGGGGATAAGGTGTTGCTGAATGTGTCACCCGTGAAGGGTGTTATGAGATTCGGGAAGAGAGGGAAGATGAGTCCCATGTTCATTGGGCCATTTGAGGTACTTCAGAGGGTTGGGGAGGTGGCTTATAGGCTTGTTCTGCCTCCCAGTTTATCGAGTATTCATCCAGTATTCCATGTTTTGATGCTCCGAAAGTATGTTGGTGACCCTTCCCATGTTTTGGACTTCAGCACAGTTCAGCTCGAGGGTGATATGTCATATGAGGTAGAGCCAGTGGCTATTTTGGGTCGACAGGTCAGGAAGCTGAGGTCTAAGGATATAGTTTCAGTGAAAGTTCAGTGGAGGGTGCAGCTGGTGGAGGATTCCACCTGGGAGACCGAGCAGGAGATGTGAGACAAATATCCTCACTTATTTGAGACTCCAGATATGTTTCTAAAATCGTTTGAGTACGAACGTTTGTTTAAGAAGGGGAGGATGTAACGACCCGACAGGTCGTTCATTGAGATTTACCATGTTTCCCCTATTTCTACATTTTTTATATATCTCTCATGTTTTCAATGTGTTGGATCAGTTGGTTTGTGTCCGAAGTGGTTATGGTGAGAATTTAGGCATTTAGCCTTTTAAAGTAGTCTAATAGTTGAGAAAGTCAACTAAGAGTTGACTTAATGGTAAATGACCTCAGAATGCAGATTTATGGCTCGGATAGATTTTTTAGGTGATTTGGGACTTAGGAGTGTGTTCAGAATATTTTTGTGATGTCCAGTGTAGAATTAGGCTTGAATTGGCAAAAGTTAGTTTTTGGCGATTTTCGGTCGGCAGTGGAAAATAGGCTATCGGGGTCGGAATGGAATTCCAAAAGTTAGAGAAGGTTCGTAGTGTCATTTTGGATATGTCTGCAAAATTTCAGGTCTATCGGAGGTGTTTTGGTTGGTTTCGGCATAATTGGCGAAATTTAGAAGTTTCAAAGTTCTTAGGCTTGAATTTGATGTAAATTTGGTATTTTCGTGTTGTTTTTGGTGTTTCGAAAACTCTACTAAGTTTGAATGATTTTATGGGTTATGTTGGTATGTTTGGTTGAGGTCCTGAGGACCTCAGGTGTGTTTCGGATGGTTAACGGATCGATTTTGAGTTTGGAGCTTGGCAGATTTTCTGGTTTTTGTTGCAGAGACTTTTGTTCTTCAATTTCGCGGGTGGTAGGCCGCATTTGCAAAGAGTTGTTTGGGGGAGCTGAGTTTTTGTTCTTCGCGTTCGCGAAGAGAAGGATGCAAACTCATATGTTTGACTGTGCTGGTCAACGCGTTCGCATTCAAGTGCACGCGTTCGCGAAGAAGAGTGGGGGGTTAGGGACCCCTAGGCGTTTTGGTCTATGCGTTCGCGTGTCAGGGACGCGTTCGCGAAGGCCTGGGTAGGCAGTGCTTCGCGTTCGCGGGCTCGTGGTCGCGTTCGCATAGTGTAAATTATAGGCCTGTTGGGAATTGTTCTATGCGAACGCGATCCAGTTGGCGCGTTCGCAAAGAAGGAAATCTTTTGCTGGGCAGAATGTTTAAAAAGGCCGGAAGTGCGAATTTGGTTCTCATTTCTTCCATAGTTGCATGCGAATTTGAGAGCTTTTGAGAGGTATTTGAAGGGAAATCATTTGGAGGTAAGAATTTCAACCTCATAACACGTTTCTATGTCAATTCTTAAGTGATTAAACCACAAAATTCTGGAAATTTAACCAAGTAGGGGAAGAAGGGTCCATGAGAAATTTATTTTTCTTTTGAGGATTTGAGTGGGCAATTGTGGTCCGATTTTAGTGTTCTTGGTATGTATAGAATCGTGGTAGGACGAGGTTTCTAATGATGTAAAAATTATCGAATTCCGAGATATGGGCCCGGGGCTCGAGTTTGGCCAAATTTCGATATTTTTGATTAAATTGATAATTTTCGATTGGGTTGTGTTCCTTGAGTATATATTGCTAATGTTAACTGGTTTTGGATAGATTCGGAGAAATCGAGAGCCAATTTGAGGGGCAAAGGCATAGCGGACTAGTGTTGTGGCCCGGTAGAGGTAAGTAATGGTTATAAATCTTGTCCTGAGGGTATGGAACCCCGGACTGCATTATTTTCTCACTGAATTTGGAATGGCGCACATGTTGGATGAAAAATATGTGGCGCATACTGATTTTTGGATTTGACTAGGTCCTCTCTGCAGCGACTAATGAGTTGCATACTTACTCAAAACCTTATGTTAAATTATGTTCTAAAGATTTGTAAAATATTTGGGCTATAAGCCGTATTTGGGGCCTCGTTCCAATCTGTTTAGACCCCTTTGAGGGATTTTTACTGTTGTTTTTCTCACTACCTGTTGATGATTTTACTCAGCATCATGGTGCATACTGTTTTATTTGAAACTCAGCCTGATTTACACTACATGAGCATTAAAATGATGTTTTTGGGTCGAGTACCCTGTTTTACTACTTCGCCCGAGGGGATTTTCGAGTGGTTCCACCGATTGTGGTCGAGGGCCGAGAGTGATGGTGAGGTGCTGAGTGATATTAGCGCTTGGGCTGAAGGAGCCCCTCCGGAGTCTGTATACACCCCCAGTGAGCGCACCGAGTGCGAGTGGCGAGTGATTGGGATACTTGAGTGACTGTGAGGTGCTGAGTGATATTAGCGCTTGGGCTGAAGGAGCCCCTCCGGAGTCTGTATACACCCCCAGTGAGCGCACCGAGTGCGAGTGGCGAGTGATTGGGATACTTGAGTGACTGTGAGGTGCTGAGTGATTGTGAGGTGCTGAGGGATTGTGAGGCATGCCCGAGGGGCTGATTATGAAACATGTTTTTGCCCGAGGGGCTACTATAATTTTTCCACATTCATTTGCATACCAAATCATTTGTTTTAAAGTTGTTAAAAATGTGCATTCTTTAAAGGACTTTTATGAAGTTGATTTTTACGGCATGATGATTTCGTATATTTACGTTATACTATTGGAAAGTAAGGCTGTGTATATTGTGACTTGATGGCATTGATTTCATGTGATTCCTTGCAACTTAGACTTGATTTATTTTCATTACTACTAAGTTGGCGTACTCACATTACTCCATGTACCTTTGTGTGCATATTCAGGAGCAGATATCGAGCATTAGCTTTTATTTCACAGCGGAGCCGGATCGCGGGATATAGAGGTAGTTGTTCAGCATTCGCAGTATCTCTGTTTTCTCTTCCTGTTGTATTTATCTTTGATTCAGAGTTTTGTATTATAATAGTTTATTTTGTCTTATTTCACTAGACTCTCATGACATGTTGGCTCCGGATTTTGGGGATGGCAGTACTGTATAAAATTGGCCTATTATATCAAGAAAATTTTCTGCATATTTTCATGAAATGCTTGAAACTTAAATGGGATTTTAAAAGAAATTGCAAACATGCGGTAGTCGGCTAGGCTAGTTCCACTATAGGCGCCATCACGGCCGGTTAGGATTTGGGGTCGTGACATCATGAAAGAGTGCTTAGAAAAAAGTCTAAAGTTGTTTGGATGAATCATTGGAATTCTAACTCTAGATACTTTCATGCTCAACTCAAACCCAAGAAAGGGAGGAACAGTATTGTGTCTATGTGGAATGAGAAAGGAGTGCAACTAATAGAGCTTGCGCAGGTACAAAGAGAATTTACAGTATTCTTTCAAAAGATACTAGGAACAAGTGCTCAAGAGATCCCATGCTTAAACACCTACTATGCCAAAGATGGACCATGCTTCAATAGGGAGAAACAACAACCTCTTGTTCAGCCAATAACAGAAATGGAAGTGATACAAGCATTGAGGGATCTGCCTAATGATAAATCTCCTGGAATTCATGGATTCACTGTAGAATTTGTAAAGGAATATTTGGGAACAATAGGAGAAGAAGTTACTAAGGCCATTCTATAATTCTTTGACAATGGGAAACTATTAAAGGAGATCAATTGTACTACAATAACATTAGTACCCAAGGTTACTAATCCTACATATGTGAAAGTATATAGACCTATAGCTTGTTGCACTACCATATACAAAATTATAGCTAAAATTCTCACTGCCAGGTTGAAGACAGTAGTGGATTCTTTAGTTGGGCCATCCCAATCAGCTTTCGTAGCAGGGAGGAGTATACTGGATAATGTTATAGTGGCTCACGTATTAGATAAGGGATATATTCAGAAAGGATTATCACCTAGATGTCTTATCAAAATTGACATAAGGAAAGCATATGATTCAGTGGAATGGGAATTTCTAAAGAATGTCCTGTTGGAATTTGGTTTGCCGGGGAAGTTTGTGAATTGGATCATGGAGTGTGTTACCAAAGTAAGCTACCCACTCCAAATAAATGGAAGGATTACCCCTAAGTTTATGTCAAAAAAGGGATTAAGGCAGGGGGACCCTATGTCTCCATACCTCTTTGTGCTAGCTATGGAATACTTGAACAGGACTCTCAAGCACTACAACATAATCCTGACTTCAACTACCATCCAAGATGTTGGAAGATGAAGTTGGTGCATATATGTTTTGCGGATGACCTTATAATGTGCTGTCGATCAGATAGAATATCAATCCAGCTGTTGCTTCAAGAATTCAATCATTTCTTAGAGGTTTCTGGTCTTAAAGGAAATTTGGATAAAGGTTCTTTGTATATCACTGGTGTCTCAATAAATCTGAAGGAGCAAATTTTGACTGAAATGCAGTTTACTATAGGGGGAGATGCTCTTTAAATATCTAGGTGTTCCTCTCTCTTCTAGGAAACTTACCATACATAATGTATGCCATTAGTCGAGAGAATGACATCAAAAATCATATGTTGGACTACTAAGCTACTATCATATAGTCGAAGATTGCAATTGATTAAGAGTGTGTTGTTTGAGATGCAAACATATTGGGCTCAAGACATCACTATGGGAACATAACTGATGCCAAGACATCAGTTCATACTATGGCTTGCAGTTCGACAATGATTGGCTACCATTGATCGACTGGAAAGATAGGGGATTCACGTCCCAAAGGAATGTGTCTTATGCAACTCAAGAGAGGATGAAATCTTTACACACTTGTTCTTTGGATGCACTTATTCAAGAAAAATATAGGCTAAACTGCTGCGATGGATAGGAGATCCTAGAAAAATATCTACATGGGATGAATAACTAAACTGGGTGGCGAAAAGAACAAAGGGAGACAGAGCGAGGCAAGAAGTTGTAAGATTGTTGTTTGCTGCTATTGTCTACCATGTTTGGCAGGAACGAAATAGTCGAAGATTTTAGCAGGAAAAGAAATAAAGTGAATATAGAATAAGATAAATTGTCCTCCAGTTACATATTAAAGGGCAGAGGTATCACAAATGGCAAAAACTATTAGAGAGTCTAAATTGTTTTCCTATATAGAAGCAGCAAATTATTAGATTATATGTATAGGTTGAGATGCTGCTTGGATAGATATTGACTATAGAGAACTAATCCTAGAGTCCAAAAGGATTAGTAGCTATAAATATACACAATTGGTTGAATAAAAAATTTTATTTTGACCAAAAAAAATAATAACAAGCTCTCACTTTCTCTCTTCGCTCCTATTTCTCTCTAAGTGCAGGTTAGTCTAACGTGCGCCCTGGAGGTCCATGGGAAGGGGAGAGGTCGGGTAAGGGAACACCTAATAAAGAGATACAAATTGCATTTGGGAGTGCAGTGCATGTTCAATCCAAAGGTAATGCTTCAACATCCAAGCAAACTGCCACCAAAATTACAATGGAACAGTTACCAGCTTCGGAACCTTCATCGAGTTCAGCTGCAGAGAAGGGGCATGTAGTGGAGATAGAGGATGAACAAAAAATACTGCTACCAGTGAGATCTCAGGCGGATGATGGAAAACAGCTTAAACAAATTGAAGATCCGGTACAAAATTTACCCACTCAAGCTCAGGGTGATAAAGTCCTAACAAAGAGTAATACTAACAACCAAGAGTCAAATAAGGAGGCTACTGCAGTGAAGGATGATGTTGTGAATAAACCAAAGTGGAACTCCTTGTTTGCTGGAAACAAAGTTGCGGAAAATGGTATGACCTTAACCTATTTCCCTCCTCAAATTGTAAATGGTGAAATGATAGTTCAGTTGGAGAAGAATAAAGAGGAAAAGTGGAAAAATGACCTCATTATCTATGTGATGGGAGAAACACCAGGATATTCACTCATGTAAAGGTACATTTCCCAAATGTGGAATACTATACATATGACAGAATTGTATCTGCATGAGGAAGGATATTATGTGACTCGATTTCATTATGTGAATGATATGAATGAGATTATGTTTTCTGGGCCTTATACTATTATAAATCGACCAATTATTCTGAAACCATGGACTCCTGTATTTGACTTTAGTCAAGAGTTCATGACAGAGATTCAATTATGGGTCAAGTTTCCCAAATTACCTATGAGTTGTTGGGGATGTGGATCGTTGGGCAGAATAGCTAGTGCATTAGGGAAATCTTTGTTTGAAAATAAATGTAAGGCTAAACAAACAAGGATCTCATATGCAAAAATGTTGATTGAAGTAAATGTATCTAAACCGCTGCCTGACACAATAACAGTTATGGAGCCAAATGGACAAAAATTTCAGCAAGAGGTGGTATTTGAATGGAAGCCCTAATTATGTCCTCAATGTTTAACTATAGGGCACATATGTTCTAAGAAGATACCTGAGCAACAATTGATGGAAAGGTCAATGTAGAATAAGAGAAGAGGTGAGCAGAAGAAGGTGGTTCAGGAATAGAAACCTAAAGATATACCACCAACGAGCCAAAATATGTACAAATAGCAGCTGGATCATGTGGAAGTAACTCAACCTAGAGTTACTAATAATGAAATCAAACTGCAACAACAAGAAACTGGATCACAAAGCCAAGTAACAATACCAGAGGGAACAATGAGAAATACTTCTAAAGGAAAAGATCAAATACCAAGCCCAGAACTGAATTTGATCAACTTCCCACAGTTGAGTGCTTCTTTGATTAGCAAATCCAGTAATGGCAATGTATTGGCAACGAAAAGAGAGGAGTAGAGAATAAGCCAAGTAAGACCTCCTGATTTGGGAGGTATTATCATTTCAAAATGACTTGGCTCATATGGAATATTAGAGGTGTAATAAAGTGTATAAATACAAAGAGTTAAAGAAGTATACAAAGATAAAAAATATCAAAATTCTGGGCCTGTTGGAAACTAGAGTTAAGCAACATAGATGTCCAAAAATAGCTAGAAATATTGCTTCCAATTGGGGTATTATCAGTAATTACTCTACTGTTGTTAATGGAAGAATTTGGTTGATGTGGGATCAAGGTGAATATACTATATCTGTTCTGAAGGTGGAAGCTCAACCAATACATTGTGAAGTTAGAGAGTTCTCTACTAAATTTCAATGCGTTCTGACTATTGTTTACGAATTCAATACTGTGGAGGAGAGGAGAAGTCTATGGAACACCTTGCAAAACATATCGAGCAATACTAAATGCCCATGGTTAGTGTGCGGGGACTTTAATGCAATATTATTGACTGTAGATAGAAGGAGCTGCCATCCTGTGAGCTTCAGTGAGGTTAAGGACTTTTTAGACTGTATCAATACCACTCTACTAAATGAATTACAATAGAAAGGTGAATATTTCATATGGTAAAATAAGCAACAAGGAGTAGAGAGAGTCAGTAGAAAATTTGACAGAGCTTTTGGAAATTATTATTGGATGATGAACTGGGGACACGTTGTCTTAGAATATGATTTTCCTAACATTTCAGACCATGCCCCAATGCTATTGACTTTAAAAAATGTGAATCATAGCATCAGAGTTCCTTTCAAATTATTCTACATATGGAGTGAACATGCACAATTCTTGGAGATAATTGAGAATCACTAGAAGAAGCAGCTTGATATAGATCTTATGTAGAATGTTGGGAACAAGTTGAAGGCCATGAGATCAGTCTTCAGACAGATGAATCAAAAAGATTTTAAAGAAACTACAGAGAAGATTGATAGGGCAAGAGAAGAACTACAAGGAATTCAGCTGTAATGGGAGCTAGATATGATGATAGTCTTGTGATTAAAGAAAAGGAAGCTTTGATGAAGCTAGAGAAATGGAGTCTGATTGATGAGAGTATTCTAAGGCAAAAGTCTAGAGCTCAATGGATACAGTTAGGGGATTCAAATTCAAAGTACTTTGCTGCAGTCATAAAGGAAAGAAGCCAAAGAAATAAAATCAAGGAACTCAAGTCCTTGTCATGTGATAAGCTACTGACTGATCCTAAGGAGTTAAAAGAGGAAATTATGTCATTCTACAAAAGGGTTAATGGGGAACTCTACTCTATCACTCAAGGAAGTCAATAAGGTTACAATGAGCAAGGGACCTAAGCTAAATCATGAACAACAAATCCACATATGTGCACCAGTTACTGATCAAGAGATAACTGAAGGATTGAGAGCAATTGGGAATGACAAATCCCCAGGGGTGGATGGTATAATGCTTACTTCTTTAAAAAGGCATGGAATATAGTGGGTCCAGAGATCATTAAAGCAGTAAGAAGGTTTTTTGAATGTGGAAAGATGAATAGAACTATTAACTGTACCTCTCTCACTTTGATCCCTAAAAATGATCATCTAGGAACACTGAACGAATATAGACCAATTTCTTGTTGTACAGTTCTATACAAAATCATTTCTAAAGTCCTTGCATCAAGACTCCAGAAAGTTATTGCATCAGTTGTGTGTGAAGCTCAGACTGGAGGCAGGAAGATATCTGATAACATCTTCCTTTCTCAAGAATTGGTGAAGTCTTATACAAGAAAGAATGTGTCTCCTAGGTGCATGATAAAAATAGACCTCCAAAAGGCCTATGATTCAGTGGAATGGATATATCTGGAGAAAGTATTAGATGAACTTGTATTTCCTAGACAGTTCACCATGTGGATCTTAGAATGTGTGAAGACAGTAAATTACTTTATGTTGGTTAATGGAGAACCCACAGCTCCATTTGATGCAGCCAAAGTGCTCAGACAGTGGGACCCAATTTCTCCATTTCGCTTTGCGATAGCCATGGAATATCTTAGTAGAAAGCTCAATGAAGTGAAAGGAAACAAGGAATTCAAGTATCACCCAAAGTGTTCTAAGTTAATAGTGACTCATTTGTCGTTTGCAAATGATCTATTGTTATTCTCTAGAGGAGATGTTGAGTCTGTTGCCATTCTGAATAGGTGCTTCTTGGACTTCTCTTCTGCATCAGTACTTCAAGCTAACAAAGAGAAGGGCTCCATTTACTTTGCGGGAGTTACTCAGGGGGTTCAAGATCAAATTTTACAAATGCTAGGATTCTCAACAAGAGAACTTACCTTCAAATACTTGGGGATCCCTCTGGCCACTAAAAAGATCTTCTTCCTTTAGTGTCAACCATTGATCAGCAAGATGGTAGCCAGAATCTCTACTTGGACTGCAAAGAAGCTATCATATGCAGGGAGATCCCAGCTAATCCAAACTGTCCTCTTTGGTATCCAAGCATATTGGTCTCAACTATTTGTTATCCCTTCAAAAGTACTAAGTACAATTGAGGCCTATTGTCGAAGCTACTTATGGTCTGAACAAATACAATCAGAAGGAAGGCTCTAATAGATTGGGAGAAGGTTTGCTCTCCAAAGTCAATTGGTGGCCTAGGCTTGCTAAACATAAGATTATGGAACAAAGCTGCAATAACTAAAGCTAGCTGGGACATTGAGCATAAGGCAGATAGACTATGGATCAGATGGACGCATGCTTACTGCATCAAGAACTAGCAATTCAGGCAAATGGCTATCCCTCTACAGGCTGGATGGATGGTGAGGAAAATGTTTGAAGCTAAAAATACAATGGAACTAATTCAAGATATCAAAGAAGGCAATTTAATCAAGCAAATGTATCTTAAGCTAATTGGGGATAATGAGAGAATTCCTTGGAATACACTGAGATTTGGAAATGATGCTAGACCAAAAGCTCAATTCATAGTGTGGCTGCAGATGCATGGGAAACTAATGACTATTGATAGACTTGCCTCCTGGGGGATAAATGTTGATCCTATATGCCATCTATGTAATAGTTATAGTGAAACGAGAAACCATGTATTCATGGACTGTCCTTACTCTAACAAAGTCTGGGAAAGTGTGTTAAAATGGATGAAGGTCCCTATTTTCAGGATAGCATAATGAGAACAAATGGAGAAATGGATCATTCAAGCATCAAAGAGTAAATCACAAAGAGCTCAAGTCTTTAAGTAGGCATATACTGAATGGGTGCATACAATATGGATTGAAAGGAATCAATGAAGATTTGAAAGTAAATCAAAGAGTCTGAATCAATTAGTGAGGGAAATTGCTCGTGTTTGTAAAATCCGTACATCTACTAGAATTAAAAAACCGGTGCAGCAGCTTAGTATTTAGTTTAGCTCTAGTAGTTAAGTATCTTTGTGTCTTACTTAGATAGCAGACTGTGATGTAGTCTTTATGTGGTTCCTTATTGTAAACATTCTGTGGATTAATAAATCTTTAATTACCCAAAATAATAATAATAATAATAATAAATAAAATAAAATAATAATTATTATTATTATTATAATAATAAAGCTAATATGGCCTGCTGCGGCGTGCAGTCTGATCCACAATATCACTCACAACACGGCTCTCCGGCCCCGACTCAGTCATCAATCTCTCCAGTCTCATGGGCTCACATATCTCATACCACTCATCCCAAAAAATGATAACATGATGTAACAGTGAATGATAATAGAGAATGAGATATGATATGCAAATGAATAAAGATTGAGTAAATACTGCAACTTAAGAAAATAACTCAATAATAGATATGACCTTAGTGGGTACCAACAGAATAAACACCTAGCCTAAACATGATTTCGAACATGGATCACACTCAATTACTTTAACATGTACGAATTACATTGATAGAAACAAGACTACATAACTACATTGTACCACATAATCAATCGAGTCATAACTACCATGTTACATGCCCACACACCTGTCACCTAGCATGTGTGTCACCTCAACACCAACCATATAACACGTATTTCAGGGATTCATACCCTGAGTACCAAGTTTAGAAGTGTTACCTACCTCAAAGTGAGCATGACAATGCTCCAACAAACTCTTGCCTCACGAATCGTCCTCCGAACGACTCGAATCTAGTCACAAACAACTTAATACAATCAATACAACCTATATGAGTCGATTCCATGCGATAAAGCTAAATTATTTAACCAAATTCAAAATGTCAACCCCGGGACCAAGCCTTGAAACTCGACAAAATTTACAGAACTGAACACCCATTCAATAACGAGTCCAACCATACCAAAAGCATCCAATTCCGACCACAATTCGACCCTCAAACCCCAAATTCTTACTCTCCAATCCCTAGTCCAAAATTTCCCAATTTTCACCTTAAAACACATAATCTAGGCTTTTTAGAAATCAACGGGCATTCGATATTATTGGACTAAAGTATCAAAAATAGTTTACCTCTTGATTTATAATGAAATCCCTCACAAATATCACACCTAGCTGAGCTATCCAAGTCAAAATATGAAATAATACTCTAACCCTCGTTTTTTGAAAATTAAATAGTTTGCCTAGTTTCCCTTCTTCGTAAACACAGTATTTTCCTCGCGTTCGTAAAGCACAAAAATCCTCAACTTCCAATTTCCCCTTACGTGAAACCCGAGATCTCCCATACGAACGCCATGACCATTGGACCAATGCCTAAGCGAACACAACCACTCTCCCGCGAACGCAAAGGCTTACATGTCGGGTGCCCAACCGGCCTCATCCTTCTACGCGAATGTGAGTCCCCTCTCGTGATCGCAATGCACATAACACTAGAACTTCGCGAACGCATGGTCTTCTTCATCAGCGCGAAGAACAAAATTCTCTTTTCCTCGAACAACTCTACGTGAACGCGATCTCTTCATCGCGAACGCGATGAAGATTGCTCCATACACTAGATCAACAGTCCTAAAAGACCAAAACTCAATCAGAATCAATCTGAATCTCACCCAAGAACCCTGGGGACCCCATCCATGTATACCAACACATCTTAAAATGTCATACGAACTTAGTTGAAGCCTCAAATCACATTAAACAACATGAAAAACACGAATCGCTCTTCAAGCCTAATGAACTTTTGAACTTCAAACTTCTAAAACCAATGCCAAAACACACCAAACTAACTCCGATTCAAATTTTTCACACAAGTCATAAATGAGACAACAGACCTATTCCATCTTCCGGAACCAGTATCTAAGCCCGGTATCAACAAAGTTAATTCTCGATCAAACTTCTCAGCTTTTCAAACATTCAACTTTCCAACTTTTTTCAATCCAAGCCAAAATGACCTACGGACCTCCAGATCAACACCTGGACATACTTATATGTCCAAAATTACCATACGGAACTATCGGAACCATCAAAATTTTATTTCGGAGTGTTTACTCATTAGTCAATATACAGTGAACTCTTTCGACTTAAGCTTCTAACCTTGGGACTAAGTGTCCCAATTCATTCAGAAAAATCCCTTGAACCGAACCAACCACCCTGAAAATTCACATAACAAAAAGTAAAAATAGAATAAGCATTGAATGAGAGAATGGGTCTACAATACTCAAAATGAGCTCCTGGGTCATTACAGTGTGTGTCTCATAAGAAGATTCAAGAGATCCTACATGAGTGTCAGGCATCACCCTATGGTGAGCATCATGGAGAAAACTAATTTAAAGGTGATACTATCGAGGTTTTATTGGCCTACGTTATTCAAATATGCATACAATTTTGTGAAAAAATATGATAGATGCCAGAGAATAGAAAAAATTACAAGAAGGCATGAGATGCCATTGCACGATATTCTCAAGATAAAAAAAATTAGTGTATGGGTGATCAACTTCATGGGATCCTTCCCGTACTCCAATGATCACAAGCACAACATGGTGGCAGTCGACTATGTGTCTAAGTGGGTAGATGGCATTGCTCTTCGTACTAATGATGCAAAAGCCATGGTGAGATGTGGGAAAGAAAATGTTTACAAGGTTCGGGACCCCTCAGGTATTGATAAGTGATGGGGTACCCACTTTTGTAACAAGGTGTTGGATAATCTCTTAGCAAAATATGGAGTCAAGAATAATGTTTCTAATGCCTATCATCCTCAGACTAGTGGCCAAGTTAATGTGTAAAACAGAGAAATAAAGAAGATATTTGAGAAAACAATGAGTGTGAGCATACAAAACTAGGCTCTGCAGCTTGATGATACTCTATGGGCATATTTGACGGCTTACAAAACTAATATAGAAACAATTAGGCTCTGCAGCTTGATGATACTCTATCGGCATATTTGACGACTTACAAAACTAATATAGAGACCTCTCTGTACAAGTTAGTTTATGAGAAAGTGTGTCACTCAAGGATCTGTGTGGGAGGCAACCCAAAGTGGTACTGTAGTTCGTGATGTTAAATTAAGCATTTGTTGGGAGGCAACTCAATTTTCTTATTTATCCTTAAATATTGGGTTATTTCATGTATTTATAAGTTGTGCAGGTGTGAAACAATGCTAACGGTGAAAATGGCCAAAAGTGCTAAACTACATAATTGTCTAACCTTTGCTCTCTTTTGGGTCTTTTGCATTGTGATAGCCTTGAACGATCCAAAGCCTAGAAGAGAAAATAAAAAACAGTGTTGGGGGACATCACGAGAACCCATTGGGAGAATTTTTTAGCTTGTTTGGAGTCCTCACGTCGCGCGAGACCCCGACAAGCTCAGGTAAGTCTAATGTAAAATTCTAACACTCTTTTTCCCAAACCTCATTTTTTCAAACACAAAACCCATCTTTCTTCTTCTCTTCTCTCTCCCCGATCAACCTCCACCATCTAGTACTGCTTGTTCCCTTCCATCTTCAAGGACAACAAGTTTTCTATTCCCTTCCTCCTTTCCTCACCCCGGCAACCATTTTTCCTCTTTCATCTCTTTTCTTCTCTTTTTCTTCTTTCTTTAGGTTACTTTGTGTTATAAGTTGAGTAGGGAAGAATTTCGGGAAAATTGGGGGATTAAAGAGTCTTGTTAGGTTGATTGTTGCATAAAATAATATGGAAAACTAAAAGTTTCACAACGTCACTCAAATTGGGTGGGTTTTTGATGGTTCATAAGAGACAAAACAAGCGTAGAACGAACTACACATATAATATGTTCGATACAATGCCTAAGCGACTTTTTTAATGCGTTTTGTGAAGTCTGAGTAGTGAGCCTTCTTCTGATGGAAAAGTGAGCAGCACTTAAGTGTGAGTGGCTGTTTGGGAGTTCTTGAACATAAGTTACATTCGTTTTTTATGAGTGTCAACCCACGGTCGATTAAGGAACGACTCGCATGTTGCCCTTGCGCACTTGGTTTTAACTTATGTTGAATGAACTTGTTTGTGTAAGAATAGGTTGTAGTAGTCGCTCATGCCTAAAATTTCACACCTACGCTCAAGAGCTAAGTGTGAAATGTGTTGCGCACTACCATGACTTGTTAATGCAAGTTGAACTAAAATTGATTCGCTGCTCTTTTAAGTTATCAATTGCGGTATCTAAAACACAAATTCACAGTCATGGAGCGAGAGGAGATGGTAAACCTCTCCTAAAGAAGGCTTCAAAAGTTATAAGAATAAACCCTCGAAGGAAAGTAAGTCAGAACTAAACAAAAGCACGACAATATGCAAAAAGGAACCTCTAAAGTGGATACAAGGCAATCATACAGAGGATCGAGCAGCCCACACAGACACAACAAAGCACACCATGATCACGGCCGTATAGGCAAAGAGAAGTACCATTAAAAATTTAAGAGGGGAGCTTCAAAGTCGCCTTCGGCTAAGAACCGAAAGATTGAAAATGTGTAAGGGAAGGAAGACACAAAACGTGGTTGAGTCAGAGTCTAATTCTCACTCATCTAGTGATGAGATTGTTATTCCACTGCTAGAGGATGTTGGGGAGCCAAGTGCTCTGGCTGAAAAATCTGCATGGGATAAGAACTTTGTGAGCGTACATGCACGGAAGCTCTGGGACACCATAAGGCAAAAGTGGGTGATCCCTCAATTGTTAGAGAGGACACTGAATTTGGATGATACAAAGAAGACTTGCCAGAATATAGTTATAAAGATAGAAGAGAGGGGTGGTTACGCTTTGCTCAGGGACCAAAGGGCATGGTAAATTTGACTATCATGCGAGAATTATATGCTAAATGGGACCTAAACCATGGAGACATTGTGTGGCTTAACAGGGTAAAGTGGATATTTCAGCTGCAATCATAAACAGGTAATTAGGAAATTATAGATTAGATGAGAGAGTAAAAAGCTGATTTGTTGTGTGTTGCTCCCCAAACGCAGACGCAAGTACACATGGCCGTACAAGTAATAAAGTGATAAATCGAGTGTCGAACCCACAGAGACTTGTGTTAACGACCCACTAGTTTCAGCAAGCTTATTATTCAGTCGAGTCAATCAGAGTTCAAAAGTGTGATTATTCTAAGCAATAATTCTAACAATTAACTAATTTATCAAGCAGCAAAATAGTTGTTGTGTATTCTGCAGAGACAAATATTCCAGGGTTGTGATCGATTCACCAATCTGATTGTGCCTTAATCAACTCTCCCTTTCATAAAATTCAAACGTGGATGCTTATTAATCGAACAATTGCTCTCGTAGTATTCTCCCGAATTCCTACTCGCATATTCAAAATAGATTAACGCCTATATTCCTATGAAATCAATCTATTAAGCATGCATTAAGATTATGATATTTAACGCACGGTGACTAGGTATATTTCTATCCTAACCACAAATCCTCCCCCACTCAGAGTTAAGATCATGATCTCTTCAATTCTTCTCTAATCTAGACGTAGCTTTCCTAATCATAGCATAGATAGTAAATAGAACCTAACTATTGTCCAGTAAATTAAGCAATTAATCACATAAACGAAGAAAAAACCATATTAGTGAATTGTAATCAAGGTAAAGTCAACTTTAAACAACAATATTCATGGCTAAATCACAACCCTAGAACTATGGGTTTTAGCCACTCAAGATAATATCAAAACAAAATTCACAAGTGTTGAATAATTGAGACTACCAAGAAAAGATGAAGAAAACTGAGATATCATCGCTCCCAGATGTTCCTCGTGTGTATTTTTTTCTTCAAAGTGGTGTCTCCTCTCTCAAAATAGGCTTAGTCTTGCTTTTATACGCGTTAGGGAGGGTCTTGGGCCGAAATAACTTTGTCCCGGACAAACTAAGAGAGATTTCCCGTCACCAGTGCCTAGGGTAGCGTGAGGCGCTATCCTTGGTGCTGGATTTTTTTAGTTTCTGACTTCTGCTCCATAGGTAGTGTCCTACGCTGCCCGTGGCGCTACAAAATGGCAATTTTCCAATTTTTCTCCTTTTTGTCTCCAATCTCACACCTTCATCCCATATGACATCTTGATGATTCCTACACATAAAAACATCAAGAATTAGCACAAATCATTACATTTCACATATGAAATCTATGAAACAGGAGTAAAATGCGAGGTGATATGCATATAAATATATATACACTTTAAGCTAAATATCAACACCCCACACTTAAACTCTTTCTCGTACTCGAGCAATGGGAATCTCAGCTACACCCCAACAACGTACACATCTCAACTAGAGAGGACCACTTCAACTTTTTACTATACACTCTACCCTTGACTATGATCAATACCTGCAACCAAGCACGAACATAAAAATTTCACATTCTTCCTGTTTTAAACATGCCCAAGTAAAAATATTTCAATTCAAACAACCCATTCGTAACCACCCTACCTCAAGAGCCGACTCGCTACCACTAAGCAACCTCAACTCGCACACTCACCCAAAAAGAGAAGTTTACACCATTACCAATCCTTCATGAGATCACGTGCCATCACCAACAAACAAAAGAGTGAATATAGAATAGTCCAAACATTCAAGTATGCCTTTGAACATAATTTAAGGACATCACACAATTTAAACCCAAAAAAATCGCTCACTCTCACAAAGAATTCATGTGCATTTCGTAGTCATACTATAAACTTGCCCATAGTGTACATCTCTACTAATCTAAGGTAGCCAAATCTAGGATCAATTAGGGCTTTAAGGTTGTAGTGTAGGCTAAGGGACAGGTGGGATACATTTAGGAATAGTGACTAGCCTTCCTAAATACTTTAATACGCTGTACTCACAAATCTAGCACATATTTTCTTGTCAACCAATTCACATGCCACAAACCATATACAAGATAGCCTCTTTTTTCTTCAATTAAGCCCCTCTATATTCCCACTAGCACGAATTAGTAATATTATGAGGTGTGCGTAGTAATATTATGAGGTCTGCGTTTGAACTATTATTTTTTCCTTCTTGCAATTTTTTTCTTCATTTTCTCTTTTTTTTTTTTTTCTACACACCCTCTATACGTTAAGGTTCATCGGCTAGTGACCTTTGTTTCACAACTTTAGTGCACCTTAAGGGGCCTTTCATAGTTCCGCTCGAAAGATACTCCTCAATCTCTCACCTACTTCTTTTAGCAACTAAGAGTCTTAGAAGGTAAAGGTTCAACAATCTCAAATTAAGAACAAAATTGGGATACAACTTGTAGTGTGGGTGCCAAGAGAAAGGTCTAAATGCTCAAAGGGGCTAGCAATTGAAAATTTTATTTTTAAGTAACAAGCACATCAATGGTCAAGCAAGAAACGCATACGTCATCTCCTACACTAGCACAACTTAATGATTTTACTTCGATTAACACACGGAGCAAGTTCTAGACTACACAGTATAGCACACAAAATTACAAATTCTCACGCACACAATGCACGTGACTCAATCAAGACGATTCTGCTCAACTCTCAAGTCAAAGAAGCACATGTATTTGAAAAATTTTAAGTAATATTGCACTATGTGGCATACAAGTCAAACCACTGAGAAAAGGCGTCACAGAGTAGGCTAATTATTTTACTCGGATATCACAATTCAATTCATATGTACAGGAAGCCAGAGTGCATGTCAAAGCCTTGTGTACCACCACATAACACGTTAATAGGTACCTCATAGAAACTCATCTTCTTCCTATCCTACTCCTAAAAAAATGAAGTACCCAGTTCGAACTGCGCCCTTGGAAAAGAACCGACGCCCCAAGAAAAACCAAGGGATACTACCTAGCCATCTTTAAAAAACTTTTTGGTGTTTTTAATCGGGTTTTAATCCCTCAAGAAAATTGTCCAAACGATCCATCGTTGGAAAAAGTCCGAGCTTTTTCTGATTTTTTGTTTTCCTAAAACTAGACTAAGTTTACTACGGATACCTAAAACACTAATAAAAATAAACAGATTTATACAATTTATATCATAAGAAGTAGTTCCTCACCCCCACTCTTAGCATATGCATAGTCCCAGATGCATGTAAGAATATAAAGCAAAGTAGGGTAGAAATAAAACTCCTTGCTAGTCGGATTCCTCCTCCTCAGAATGCCCGTTAGCTGCAGCTCCGGGTTCATCATCATCATCAGCTCCCAAGGACACTAAATCCATGGGCCCCATGACTTCATTACCAATCTCATCCTCAACGTTGGAGCCTGTTTGAGTGTTCTCATCCTCTGATAGGTGAACGGGACTACCAAGTGCAATCCACAACATCTCTTTGGAAGAACTGGACAAATTATTGCATAGATGCGTACGCTCCTTGTCTGATACACCTAACCTGCTCATGATCACATTTAGAGAGCTATAAAGATACCGGTTGAAGTTCTCGTCCCTCTCATTACGTTCTTCCTGGCTAAGCTTACACGTAGTCTCCAACAAAGATGTGATGTCCATCAATCCCTTAGGAGCCTCCACAACCTCGCTGTAACAGGGGTGATCAGGTACCTCCCGAGAAAGCATGTACGACGTGAGAAAGTTGTCAAAGTATTATCTCATGATTTTTCACCCAAATCGCATAGGGGACATCTCCCCTAACATGATATCACCCACATTGATGGGTCGTCCAGTCATCAGAAAAAGTATCACACATACTCGAGCTCGAGTGCATTCATTGTTGTGCTCAACCGACTTTAGTCTGGCCTGCACTAAATTTTTCCACACCTTGGCGGTCTTATTGAAATCGAAGCAGATCATCTCAATATGGGCATCACCCTTAGTTCTTGTCTACTTGGCATTCAAATCGACGCCACAAAGAGTGTGACGTATCGCCTGGTAGCTTGGGCATTTGAAAAATTGTTGTAGCCTACGCAGGTTAGGGCTATCAACTCCCAAAAATTCACATAAGGCCTATTTATTGGCACCTCCTTTCCATGAACCCATGATGTGAACAAGTCCGCATTCTAATTGGCATAAAGTTCTCGTACCATGCTCAAATTTGCATGGCCAAGAAACTCGAGGAACTTACCCGTCTTCATTTCTCGCAATCGGGCAAGCACGTCCAATAATTTTTTTTCCAAAGTTTTCACATTAATACCCATCCCGGAGACGTACCTCCCATACAACACAAAGTTATCATGCCCTTGGATGGAATCATCAAGAACTAGATCCAAATGTGGCCTAGGTCCCAATGGTGCCTTCTTCAATTCATCAACAACTTGTTTCCCTTTCTCTTGTCGCGACGATCCTTCCCCTTGCTTGCGCTTTTTAGGAGCGTAAGCAGTGGTTGAGGACTTACCTACTCCCTTGCCTTTGTTTGCACTATCACGAGCCATAGAAACCTATAACACAAATAATCATGAATGTGAGAATGAATCAAGAAATCCGCCTAATGTTATCGTGAGAGTCAGAGATGACCCCACACTTAAAACCGAAGGCTCAATGTACTATACTTACGATCGTTGTTTAAAATGCATAAGTGTTGCACCACACAATGGGTACTCAACTTCCTCATGCCGCACAATTTTAATTCACTAACTATGCCACACAAATCCAGTGGTCGATCATGGAGAAGTGGTTTAGCCTTAATGCAAACAAGTAGCATACGGTCCTCAATCTCTACCACGAATACATTACACTAGCTAAATTCTAACAAAGTGCCACTACATATAAAATACAAGATACATGGTGTGGGTGACATGTGAACATTAAAGCCAAGCTCCGAATTATGTAAAACCACCCCCCAAACACCCCACACTTAGCATGATATCACATACAACTACACTCGTGTACTCAGACTTCACCGGTGCACAAAGTGTTCAATCAAACATTTTATCAAACACATTGTGGGCATTAAGTGTGTGCAACTCAATTCAACAATGGTGGAACATGGTGGCCCTCTCAAATTTTAACGAAGTAGAGGAAATTTAATTTACTACTCCGTATACAAAAAGACAACCAAGTTTCGACAACTAATTTCATTTCACAATAGGCCGCCCACCATACAAAAGAGTTCTAAAGAATCGCTAATGGGGAATTAGGGTTTGGGGCGTTTGGGAAGGGGAAAGGGAAACTTACCTTACAAAATAAAAAATAATGGAGAAGAGGGAACATACCTTGAGGATTGAAGATGAAAGCAAAGGAAGAAAAACATGAAAAAATTGAGAGATGGAGAGGGACAACGACGGGGGCAGAGAGAGAAAAAAAGAAGCGGGGAGAGAGAGAGAGAGAAGGACTAAGGGGGAATGGGTTATTTTAATACGGATGGGTTTTTGATGTGGGTAGGAGATGGGTTAAGCGATGAGTAGAAACGGGTAAGTGGGTAGGGTTTTATGGGCATGGGTTTGTAAATAAATAAAATGAAAATAAAAAACATAATAAATACCTGACCCCCAGCCCAACGCTCCACGCTAGGCTTGGCGCTGGGGGATATAAAGTGTGTCCCATGCAGTGTGAGGCGCTGTCCTGGGCGTTGTTCCGCCAATTCTTTTTTTTGAATGAAATCCCTGATCCCCCCGAGCATTTTATATATCCAATATACATACCCATACCTTTCTACCTATAATTTCTATTCTTACAAAGAAAAAGAAAAACTCTAGTCTACTCTAACTAGAAACATTTTTTTGAAAAACTAAGCTACGAAAGAAATAAAATTGGGTTGCCTCCCAACAAGCGCTTGATTTAACATCGGCATGACGCATGACCTCGCTTACTCATCAGCGAGTACTACATTGGACTTCTCACGACCAATAACACCTCCCTAATAGTGCTTGAGTCTTTGCACATTCACTAAAAAATTTCTTTCACCATTTAAAGCTCGCAACTCAATTGCACTATAAGGAGTGACTATCACCACCTCAAATGTACTTGACCACCTCGACTTTAACTTTCCAGAAACAGCTTGAGCCTAGAATTGAACAATAGTACCTTTTGGCCCGGTTCAGAGCGACGTGGCTTGATACGCTTGTCATGCTATCTTTTTGTCTTCTCCTTGTAAAGATTAGCATTTTCATAAGAGTGCAGCCTGAACTCATCTAACTCATTCAACTGCAAGAGCCTCTTCTCGCCCGCGGCTTCAAAGTCCATATTCAACTTTTTAATTACTCAATACGCCTTGTGTTCAAGTTCAACAGGCAAGTAACATGCCTTCCCATACACAAGCTTATACGACGACGCCCCAATTGGTGTTTTGTATACAGTTATATATTCCCACAAGGCATCATCTAACATTGCAGCCCAATCCTTCCTATTCACATGCATTATCTTCTCTAATATTTGCTTTATTTCTTTGTTGGACACCTATCTTGTCCACTTGTTTGTGGATGATATGTTGTGGCAACTTTGTGGCAGACCCCATATTTAGCTAGAAGGTTATTCAACAACCGATTGCAAAAATGTGTCCCATCATCACTAATCAAGGCGTTTGGAGTCTCAAACCTCGAGAATATGTTTCTTCACAAAATCAGCTACGACCTTGGCATCATTGGTTGGAAATACGATCATCTCTACCCATTTTGACACGTAGTCAACTGCTAGCAAAATATTTTTTTCTCTAGACAATGGGAATGGTCCCATAAATTCTATCCCCCACACATCAAAAATCTCTACCTCCAGGATGTTATTCAAAGGCATCTCATGCCTCTTTGTGATCGTTCCTGTTCTTTGACACTGGTCACATTTCTTAACAAATGCATAAGCATCCTTGAACAATGTTGGTCAAAAGAACCCAGATTGTAACACCTTTGCAGCTATATTATCGCCTCCATGATAGCCCCCATAATGTGAGGCATGGCAATCATACAATACTAATTCCACCTCCTTTTCTCGAATGCACCTCCTCGTCAACTTATTAGCACACTGTTTGTATAAGAATGACTCGTCCCAGTAGTAGAAGTTTACATCATGTAGAAACCTCTTCCTAACTTCAGATTCAATTTCAGTAGGAAGTACCCCACTCACAATATAATTCATATAATCCACGTACCATGGGGGAGGCTACTTCCTCCACATGCTCATGATTTTCTAGTCTTGATAGATGGTCGGCTACTTGGTTTTTTGTGCCCTTCTAATCTCGTATTTCTACATCATATTACTGCAACAACAAAACCCAGTACATCAAACTAGCCTTGGATTCTCTTTTGTAAATAGATACCTGATTGTTCCATTATCGATATGGGCTATAACTTTTGTTCCCACCAAGTATGCCCGAAATTTCTCAAAGGCCCACACAACGGCCAACAACTCCTTCTTAGTGGTGGCATAATTCAGTTGTGCATCATCAAGAGTCTTACTCGCATAGTATATAGAGTAAAACATCTTATCCCTTTTTTGGCCTGGCACTGCTCTAATAGCATAGTCACTTGCATTGCACATAATTTCAAATGTAAGGACCAATCCGCTGCCGCAATAATGGGGACAACTACCAACTTATTTTTGAGCTCCTCGAATGCCTTCAGGAAGGCTTCAACAATATTCAAGGTTACATCCTTTTCAAGCAACCTGCACAAATGAGTAGCAATTTTTGAAAAATCCTTAATAAAGTGACTATAGAACCCTGCGTATCCAAGAAACTCTGGACACCCTTCACAAAAATGAACAGAGGTAATTTCGACCGCCTCCACCTTCACCTTATCAACATCAATGCCACTCCTTGACACTCTATGGCTCAACATGATGCCTTCTTGTACCATAAAATGGCACTTTTCCCAATTTAACACCAAATTTGTTTCTTTACAACAAATTCTAGGGCCAACACCTTGCTCAAATTCTTCAAACAGTCATCATAAGAAGACCCAAAGGTTGAAAAATCATCCACGAAGACTTCCGCAAATTTTTCCACCATATCAGTGAAAGTAGCCATCATACACCTTTGGAAAGTGGTCGGCACATTACAAAGACCAAATGTCATTCGCTTGAATGGAAGTGGGAAATGGTACTTGCGGGTTGCTTTGTTGATCCTTCTGTAGTCAATACAAACTCTCCACCTCGTCACGACGCGAATAGGAATTAGCTTATTTTTCCCATTCTCTACAACACTCAGCCCCCCCCCCCCCCCCCCCCCCTAGGCACATATTGTACTGGGCTTACCCAGTTGCTGTCAGAAATAGGGAAGATGATACCTGCATCGAGCCACTTAATTACTTCCTTCTTCACGACCTCTTTCATAATGGGATTTAATCTCTTTTGTTTCTCAACACTAGGGTGGTGTCCATATTACATAAAGATTTTATGCATGCAAAATGATGTGTTGATTCCTTTGATGTCAGAAATTGTCCACCCAATAGCCTTTTTATGCTCAGGGAGCACTCTACGCAATTTTTTTCTTGCACATCAGCCAATCTGGATGAGATAATCACTGGCAATATCTCAGAGTTGCCCAAATAAGCATAGAGCATATGCACTGGAAGGGGCTTAATCTCTAGCTTTGGAGCTTCTTCAATATATGGCTTAGGAGGGGTCAGAGTAACGGGTCGGTCCAATTCCTCAAATCTCCCAAACCCATGGACATAATTTCAAGACATGTTAAGTACTTACTCAATTTCTTCCATCACCTCATATTCACTATCTTCTTCATCCCCAATCAAGGCTCGTCCGAGAGGATCTATGGGGCTCATATAAGGCACCTATGACGTTACATCACTTTCCACCACAAAAATCATGGATAGCTCTTCATAGTGGGCTAGCAACCTGAGTTCTTTATACACATTAAATACCTCCACTCGATCGCCCACTCTCATTGTCATCTTTCCTTCACATACATCAATGATTTCGACCTGTGGCTAAGAATGGACGTCCTAAAATAAATGGGACTTCCTGATCAGGTCATAGTCAAAGATAATGAAATCGACAGGGAATATGAAAGAATCCACTTGAACTAACACATCTTCAATAGCTCCTTCAGGATTAGAAAGGGAGCGACCAGCCAACTATAAAATCAATATGTGGGCGCGGCTCACCCAACCCTAGTTGTCTGAACACAGATTGCAGCATCAAATTGATGCTCGCCCAAAGATCACACAAAGCTCGCCTGACTTCGTGCTTACCGATCAAGATTTGGATAGGTAAACTACATGGATCCTTCAATTTATGAGGTATCTTTCTTTGAATTCTTGAGCTACATTCTTCAGTGAATGCCACGGTCTCGAACTCTATCAACCTCATCTTATTTGCCACTATGTCCTTGATGTATTTGACATACTTGGGCACTCCTTCTAGGATGTCTACCAGTGGAATATTGATTTAAACATGCTTTAAAATATCAAGAAACTTTTTATAAATGGCATTATCCTTCACTTTCTGTAATCTTTAAGGGAACGGAGGTGGTGGCCTCACAACTAATGGTGGGAGTTTCCTTTCCACCGCCTTTTCAACTGGCTTTTCTCACTCCTTCGCTTTTTCTTTGGTGGTCGGTTTCTCATTAAAGGTCACTTGCTTTCTCTTTTTTTATGAGACTTTTTCTCTTTTTCTATTGTGGCGGGTTTCTCATTACCCACAAAATAGACAGGTTTTGGATTAGCTGGGCATAAGTTCCTTGAGTGACCCTCTCCACATAGTTCACAAAATATTTGAACATGTTGCACTAGCTGGTCTTGTTTCTTGTTAATAACCAACATCATCTTATTGACTTGGTTGGCCAATGTGGCAATCTGCACTGATAATGCAGAGACAATATCGAAATGAGAACCCCCACCTATTTTATATTGTGTATCTACCCATCTCTCCTTGCCAATCAGGATTGCTTTTGGAGAATTTGTTTAATAATGCATATATCTCATCAAAGCTTTTCTCCAATACTTGACCTCCAGCTGCAGTATCCACCATAATTTGTCTCTGGATGTATCCCTTCTATGAAAGTGTGAGCCAACACTTCATTTGTCTAATTGTGATGAGGACAGTCTCTGAGCAACCCCTTGAACCTTTCCCAAGCTAAATATAAAGACTCCCCCGACTTTTACTTGAAGGCGGCTATCTCATTTCTGATCTTTGTAGTTTTGCCTGAAGGAAAGAACCTTGCCACTTATTTCCTTGCTAGATATTCCATGATGTAATAGAATTAGTTGGTTCTGTCGTTAACCAACACTTTGCTTCGCATAACAGAGAGAACATGAACAATATGAGGTTAACATAGTCTGGAGTGACTCTATTAGGGACATAAGTATCACTAATATCCAAGAAGTTCAGGATGTGCCATTGTAGATCCTCGTGTGGAAGACCCATAAACTGCCCATTCGCATGTACTAGATGGATCATGCTCTGTTTCAGCTCAAAGTGCCTAGTGATTCTGGGTTTCACAATGTTGGAAGTGACTTTAGCAATGATGGGCATCGCCACCTGCTGAACAGCCATATGTTGCTACTCTGCCCTGTCCACAGGAATTTGAACAAGTGCCTGAAGATTATCTATGTCCCTTGCTTCCCTTAATCTCCTGTGAAATGTTCTCTCAGGTTCGAGGTCAAAGCCTAGAAGTCTATCCTGGCTTCTGACCCTTCACATTCAATCAAAGTTCCTGAGAGCAGAGAAACCAATAAGAAATGTTAGACTTGACGAAATAAACAACTAAATTAAAAACTAGAAAGTAGTCAATATTCAAGTCCCAGGCAACGGCGCAAAAACCTTGTTGCTCCCCAAACGCATACGCAAGTATACGTGGTTGTACAAGTAATAAAGTGATAAATTGACTGTTGACCCATAAGTATATGTGGTCGTGCAAGCATACTTGTGTTAACTACCCAATAGTTTCACCAAGCCTATTATTCAGTCGAGTCAATCAGAGTTCAAAAGTATGATTAATCTAAGCAATAATTCTAACAATTAACTAATTTATCAAGTAGCAAAATAGTTGTTGTGTATTCAGTATAGACAAATATTCCAGGCATGTGATTGATTCACCAATCCTATTGTGCTCAAATCAACTCTCCCTTTCCTATAATTCACTCATGATTGCTAACTAATCGAACAATTCTTTTCATAGTATTTTCATGAATTCCTACCCGCCTATTCACAATAGAATAACGCATATATTCCTATTGTCGCGATCCAAACCGATAGGACGACGGGCACCCGGTACCTTACTCAACCGAGTACCAATGTAACGTATCTTTCTTGTTACATCATCATAGGTAAGTGGTCCAGAAGGGGCGTCATGAGATAACTAGAGTAAACATGAGGGAATACTCGACATAGAACGACTCAACCTGATATAGAAACTCATACCTGTGAATACGGGCTTATAAGGCCAATGTGATCCCTTATATACTTAAAATATAGGCCAACAAGGTCATACAAGTATCCTTATACATGGCATCTGTCTACAAGCCTCTAAGAGTACATACTTACCATAAAGTTCGGGACAGGACCCCGCCATACCAAACAATACACGTCTAAATCATACTAACCAAACAAGCAACTCCTGAGAAAATGGAGCGCACCAACATCTTCTGCTGAGCTGATAGCCTACTTGGAGGACTCTCGACCTTTCTATCGGGACCTTCAGGCATAAAATGCAGCATTCCCTAGGAAAAAGGGACGTTAGTACAAATAATGTATCGAGTATGTAAGGCAATAAAATAACTGAAAGTTGAAATTGAACTGATAATATAATAACAGAAAGTAACTAGGAGTCAAAGATGATCTGGAGATATAATTACATGCTGATACTCCTCTTTCAATATAGTAAATAAAATAGATGTTCGGCCCTATAAGGCTCGGAACGTATAACTGTTCCACCGTAGTACGCTCGCTCATAGGATCTCGTCCATACTAGGCTCTGTATCTCGTCCATGCTGGGCTTGCTCATAGGCCCTCGGCCATATTAGGCTCGGTATATAACTTACCATCTTATCGGAGGTTTCCCAATAGGGGCTTACCCATCGATTATAGCTCGATGGTGGTGAAAATATTGCAATACTATATATATATATATATATATATATATATATATATATATATATATATATATATATATATATATATATATATATGTAAACCCTTTGTTCTCTTGACTGTAAGAAGACAATATTCAATTGATTATAAAGTCTCGATAAGGGAGAATACTGTAACTTATGAGACTGGGATAATGTACATAAATTCAGGAGTATGAACTTCTCTTTATTCCTCGTTATTAAACACACGTAGTTACGAGATCATGCCAAAAAGAAGGAAGGGATAGCCTTAACATACCTGACCCAATTCTCTTGACAATCCCTCTAACACACTTCAATTGTGACAAATCACGTAACGGCGGATCGAAGTAGGGAAAAATCCGTATGATATTTTTGAGAAAGATTACACTGTAATTCCTTAGAAACCAAATCCCATGTTGCTATGTAGTCTTTGTGAACAACTATTTTTTGACCACACCCAAATTCTATACTATTTTTTGCTATAAATAT
>MDKI01098179.1:0-57062 GCA_005239505.1 Nicotiana paniculata | reverse complement strand
TATATATATATATATATATATATATATATATATATATATATATATATATATATAAATATAATTTTATTGATAAAATAATATACGTACAATTTTATTTGTTTTCTTAATTCTTCTTTCCTGATTATCTTCGTGTTTTGCGGGCTGAAATAACGTATTTCTCGAATATAAGATGACGCAGGCTTTTATGGATTTATTTAATATCCATGAAGTATGTTGTGGATCTTCTTGAATTATTTGATTATCAAAATTATCCTACCACATCTTGATCTCTTTGTGAATATCCCGTGAGTTTATGGATTTTCGAGACAACCTCTGTTTCTTTAGATGCCTCTTCCAAGAGAATATGTGACCCTTTTTATAGGTATGTATAAGTGTTTAGGGTAGAGTAACCTCCAAGAAACCCTAATAGACTCCTAGGATTTCAAGAGTCCTCTAGTATCTTTAATTTAGGATTTGTCTTGATCCTTTAAAATTTTGATGTCTGTAAGTACCCCTACTTCAAGGCTTGTCGGGGTGTAGGCTTGCCGAAACTTGAAGATGAGATTTGAAGTACTCGACAATCGCAACAAATGATTTTAAAACTTAGAGTTACGATTTATAGGAGGAAGAGATGAAGGGCAGAACTGCTCCCACCGGGCGTGCCAATTTATTTGCAAAAAATTATATGTGATACAAAAATAAATTGCAACCACAATATAACTAATGAAAAAACATAATTTTATTGATATAATGAGGCGGGTACAATTTTGTTTGTTCCCTTGATTCTTCTCTCCTGATTATCTCCGTGTTTCGAGGGCTAAAGTAGCGTACCTCTCGAACGTCGGATGACGTGAGCTTTCATGGAATTGTTTGATATTCATGAAGTATATTGTGGATCTTCTTGAATTATTGATTATCAAGATTATCCGACCGCTTTTGATCTCTTTGTGAATATCCCGTGAGTTTATAGAATTTTCGAGATGATCTCTATTTTTTGAGATGCCTCTTCCAAGAGAATATGTGACCATTTTTATAGGTATGCATTAGGGTTTAGGATAGAGTAACCTCCAAGAAACCCTAATAGACTCCTAGAATTTCAAAAGTCATGTAATATCTTTAATTTAGGATTTATCTTGATCCTTTGAATTTCGATATCTACAGTAATAATTGACGTTTTGACACTTTTTGTCTTCAATCCCTTTAATTATATATATATATATATATATATATATATATATATATATATATATATATATATATATATATATATCAATGAGCAACTGTGCAATCAAAGCTGACTTCAACAGCAAAAGTGTTTAAGTATGATTTGATTCGAAGGAGGGGATTGCAAGTTCTATTAAAATTGGTTAGTGTTTTGTGAATCTTACACATCATATTCCGAATTTAAGTTTTATATATCAATGAGATAAAAATTACATAATTAAGTTATTTATTAAGTAATTATATAAAATTCTTTTGTTAAATAATAACTGATAATCGAAAAAGTAACTAATATGCTATCGTGCATTAAAATTAATCATTGATAGTATAAAAGAATTATTACACAGTATATATATAACTTAAATTATTGTGTATGCCATAGTCGGCAGGGGGCTTAAACATAATCAAGCTTTCTACCTAGAAAGAGCAAACATATGTAAATTACTGTAGGCAGTTGCTTTGGAAAAGATATACTCTATCTTTTTCAAATTAGCTGAGGTACTTTTCTTTTTAATCTTTTTCAAATTAAATAATATATTTTTAAATTTAAAAATAATTTAACTTTAAACTCTTTATTTTATCCATTTTACCCTTAATGAGAAGCTTTTATAACCACACAAATATCACGGTCTCATAAAACTTTTACCCCTTAGGCACCTGGTCATCAGATCCGCCTGTACGAGTCCTCATCATATGTGAGAGAGAATAGAATACAGAAGTTTAGAATTTTGATGTCAATAAATTTTCGCACGACAAGGAATCAAAGAAGTGTAATTTTTTTTCTAACAGTTCCATAGCCTCCCGAAGATAAGTAGAGACGCCTCCGTACCGATCCACGAGACTCTAATAAACCGGCTTGTGACTCAAAACACCTATGAACCTAGAGCTCTGATACCAACTTGTCACGACCCAAACCTCCCTCCGTAAAATATCGTGATGGCACATAGTCTCTGTGACTAGGTAAGCCTAACATTTGCGGAATGATGAAAATGAAATCATAAATCTAATAGCTAACTACAATAGATAATTAAATACTGGTAGGAGTGCCGCTCAGCATGTACAATAACCAACTCTTAAAAACATACACTAATCCTCCCAAGACCCGAAAAACCATAAGTCACAAGCTTCTAAGATTTTTTGTCTAACTGTTTCTATACATCAATAACTAGAAGAAATAAAGGAAGAACAACATAAGGGGATATAGGGGACTCTGAGGTTTGCTGACGCGGGCATATGTACCTTGAAATCTCCGTAACAACAGCGAATATGCAACTAATAGCGAGGCTGGTAGGAGGTACCTAGATTTGCACATGAAAATATGTGCAGAAGAGTAGCATGAGTACACCACAATGGTACCCAGTAAGTGCCAAGCCTAACCTCGGTCGAGTAGTGACGAGGTCAGGTTAAGGCCCACTGGTGTATCTAAAATAACTAAGGCAAAGAAAATGTTGTAATGTAATAAAAGGTCGGAATTAAAAAAAGAGGAAATCCACAGAGAAGTAACATTGCAAACACACAAGGATAAATATCGAGGGGATCTCCCGAGATACCATTTCCTAGTCCCAAAAGTAAATGTACAGGGAGAAACTCCTGAGGTACCGCCTCGTAGTATCAAAAGTAAATGTGTAGGGGGATTTCCTGGGATACCGTCCCGTAGACCCAAAGTAAATATGCAAGGGGGTCTCCCGGGATACCGTCCTGTAGACTCAAAGTAAATACGCAGCTCAAAACAATGGAGATAACAGTTACAGCAAGAAAACCTATAGTTTAAACTAAGTACAAGTCAAGAAAAAAGGAGAAGGAATCCACTAAGCATGTTGCACAGAGTTCAAATAAACATTTAAGACACGTAGACATGCTATTCTAGGCTAAATAGGATAACTACACATTCTAGTATAATTCTATTAAGATGAAACCGGTTATTACTTAGTAAAAATTAGGTTTTACAATAATTAGCCCGTGTACGCACTCGTCACCTCATGTACACGGCGCACACATATCACAGCAGTACCAAATCCTAAGGGGAGTTCCCCCATAGAAGGTTAGGCAAGCCACTTACCTCGAACCAAGCTCAATGAATCGATAATAATGCCTTTCCCACGAATATCCGACTTCGAATGGCCCAAATCTAGCCAAAATCTTATACATACCATAATTATAACAATAAAAAACTAATCTAATAAATGAAATCAAAGCTAAAGCAGGAAATTAGAAAATCACCCCAAAAAGTTGACTCGAGCCCACGTCTCGGACTCGGGTAAAAGTTACAAAATATAAACACCCATTCGCTCGCGAGTTCACTCATACCAAAATTATCCAAATCCGATGTCAAAGTCCCAATCAAAACCCAAAATCTTAGTTGAAGAACTTCTCCCATTTTTCCAAAATTTTTCACCCCAAATCCGAAATTAAAGGATGGAACTAATGATAGATTAGTGGGATATAACCAAAATCAAGTGTAAAATCATTATCCAATCGATGCCTATGAAAATCCCTCAAACTCTCGTCCAAATCCGGGCTCTCTATCTCAAGTATTGAAAAATGGCCAAACCCTCATTTTGAATTGTTTATAACTGCCCAGTGATTCCTTAATCGCGATCGAGGAAATAGCCTCGCGATCGTGAAGCACAACTTCGCTGCCCCAGAATTTAACCCTACCCAAATGCGCAAAACTCCATGCGAATGCGATGCACTGGCTCTCATAATTACGCGGTCGCAAACGTCCCCACGCATTCGCGATGAGCAAAGCGTGTGGCCCAGCTTTAGCCTCCTTTACACTATGCGAACGCGACCTTGGTCACGCGTTCGTGAAGCTTCACTTCACACCAATACATGTTCGCATACTCCTTCCCGTAAACGCGAAGAATAAATACTTCCTCTACCCAGCTTAGCCTACGCTATCGTGGACCCTCTCTCACGATCGCGTATAAGGAAACCAGATGCACCAGATCACAGAACTTCAGCCATCTTCCAAAATCGATTCCCAATCCGTTTACCATCTGAAACTCACCTTAGGCCCCCGGGACCGCAACTCAACATACCAACGAGTCCTAATACACCATACGAACTTAGTCAAGCACACAAATCACATCAAACAATAACAAAAACATGAATCACCCTCTAATCCAAACTTTATGAACTTGAAATTTCAAACTTCTACAACCGAGTCTGAAACCTATCAAACCACGTCCGATTGACCTCAAATTTTGCACACAAGTCATATTTAACATTACAGACCTACTCCTACTTTCGGAATCAAAATCCAACCCCGATATCAAAAATTCCACTTCCGGCCAAAATCTACAAATATTCGACTTTTCGCCATTTCAAGCCTAAATCCGCTGCAGACCTCCAATTCACAGTCCGAACACGAAAATCCATTCCCGAGTTGTCTTCACACAGTTCCAACAAAAGTCAAAATCCTAAGACGTAAGCCTCCATTTTAGGGACTAAGTGTCCCAAATCACTCCAAAACCACCACAACAACTTCCCGGCAAGTCACATGAGCAGAAAAAGATACAGGGGAAACAATAAACAGGGGATCGAAGCTATTACTCTCAAAATGACCGGCCAGGTCATTACATCCTCCCCCTCTTAAAATAATCATTTGTCCTCGAACGAGTATAGAGACATACCTGAAGTGGTCAAAGGATGAGGATAACAGTTGCGCATATCATGCTCAGTCTCCCAAGTCGCCTCCTCGACCGACTAACCCCTCCACTGGACCTTCACGGAAGCAATGTTCTTTGACCTCAACTTTCGAACCTGCTTGTCCAAAATAGCCACCGGCTCCTTAACAGAAGATAAATCCTTGTCCAACTGGACTGAGCTGACATCCAACACATGAGATGGATCACTGTGGTACTTCCGGAGCATAGAAACATGGAATACTGGATGAACTCATGTTAGATTGGGAGGCAAGTCAAGATCATAAGCAACCTCCCCAACATGTTGCAACACCTCAAATGGGCCTATAAACCTTGGGTTGCTTGTCCTTCTTTCCGAACCTCATAACACCCTTCATGGGTGACACCGGAGCAGGACCCACTCTCCAACCATGAATTTCACATGGCGAACCTTCTGATCCGCATAACTCTTCTGTCTGGACTGGGGTGAGCGAAGTCGATCCTGAATCACCTTAACCTTCTCCAGGGCATCCTGAACCAAGTCTGTACCCAATAATCTAGTCTCGGCCAGCTCGAACCAACCGACTGGAGACCGACACCGCCTACCATATAGGGCCTCATATGGTGCCATCTGGATGCTTGACTGATAACTGTTATTGTAGGCAAAGTCAGAAACTAGCAAGAACTGATCCCACGAACCTCCAAACTCCATCACACATGCACGAAACATATCCTCTAATATCTGAATAGTGCACTTGGACGGTGAGTCCGTCTGTGGGTGAAATGTTGTGCTCAGCTCCACTCGATTATCCAACTCATGCTGAATGGCCCTCCAGAACCGTGATGTAAACTGCGTACGCCAGTTAGAGATGATAGATACCTTTACGCTATGAAGCCTGATGATATCGCAGATATAAATTCAAGCCAGCTTCTAGGAAGAATAGGTAGTCATCACAGTAATGAAATGAGCTGACTTGGTCAACCTATCCACAATCACCCAAACGACATCAAACTTCCGTTGAGTCCCTGGAAGCCCAACAACGAAATCCATTGTGATCTGCTCCCATTTCCACTCCAGAATCTCTAACTTTTGAAATAACCCACCTGGCTGCTAATGCTCATACTTCACCTGCTGGCAATGTAGACACCGAGCCACATACTCCACTACGTCCTTCTTCATTCTCCTCCGCTAGTAATGTTGCCTCAAGTCCTGATATATGTTTGCGGCACCCGGATGAATGGAATATCGTGAACAGTGAGCCTCCTAGAGAATAAACTCACGCAAACCATCCACATTAGGAACACATAGCCTGCCCTCCATCCCCAATGCACCATTATCCCCAATAGTGACCTCCTTAGATTCACCATGCTGGACCGTGTCCTTAAGGACAAGCAGATGGGGGTCAGCATACTGACGCTCCCTGATACGATCATAAATAGAAGACTGAGAGACCACACAAACCAATATTTGATTCGGCTCAGAAATATCCAATCTCACAAACTGGCTAGCTAAAGCCTGAACATCCAAAGGCAATGGCCTATTTGCTGCTGGTAAATATGATAAGCTTCCCAAACACTCTGCCCGGCGACTCAAAGCATCGACCACCACATTGGCCTTCCCCGGATGGTACATAATGGTGATATCATAGTCCTTAAGCAGCTCCAATTACCTCCGCTGATGCAAGTTAAGATCTTTTTGCTTGAATAGATGTTGTAAACTTCAATGATCGGTGTAAATCTCACAAGGGACACCGTACAAATAGTGCCTCCAAATCTTCAATGCATGAACAATGGTTGCTAACTCAAGGTCGTGGACAAGATAGTTCTTTTCATGCACCTTCATCTTCCTGGACACGTAGGAAAATCACCCTACCGTCCTGCATCAACACCACACAGATACCAATATGTGACACATCACAATATAGAATATATGACCTCGAACCTGTAGGCAATACTAGTATTGGGGTTGTAGTCAAAGTTGTCTTGAGCTTCTGAAAGCTCCCCTCACACTCCCCTGTCCACCTGAACGGAGCACCTTTCTGGGTCAGCCTGGTCATAGGTGTTGCAATAGATGAGAATCCCTCTAAAAATCGACGGTAATACCCCACCAACCTAAGAAAACTCTGGATCTCCATAGCTGGGGACAGTTTAGGACAACTATGCACTGCCTTCACCTTCTTCGGATCCACCTTGATCCCATCACTCTATACTACATGACCCAAGAATTCCACCGAGTCTAGCCAAAACTCACACTTTCAAAATTTTGCATATAACTTTTTTTCTCTCAAGGTCTGAAGCACAGTCCTCATGTGCTGCTCATGATCCTCCCGAGTCTGAGAGTACACCAGAATGTCGTCAATAAACACAATGAAGAATGAGTCAATATAGGGTCGGAACACACTGTGCATCAAGTGCATAAATACTTCTAGGGCATTGGTCAGCCCAAAAGACATCACAAGGAACTCGTAGTGACCATACCGAGTCCTGAAGGCAGTCTTCAAGATATCTGGCTCCCAAATCTTCAACTGATGATATCCTGAACGTAAGTCAATCTTGGAAAACACCATGGCACACTGTAATTGATCAAATAAGTCATAAATACGAGGCAATGGATATACATTCTTCACTGAAACTTTGTTCAGCTGGCGATAATCGATGCACATACGCATAGAACCATCATTTTTCTTCACAAATAAGACTAGATTACCCCAAGGTGACACACTGGTCCGAATGAAGACCTTATCAAGCAACTCATGTAACCGATCCTTTAACTCCTTCAACTCAGGAGAAGCCATACGATATGGAGGAATAGAGATGGGCTGAGTGCCCAGCAACAAATCAATTCCAAAATCAATATCTCTGTAGGGCGACATGCCCGGAAGATCAAATGAAAACACATCTATAAAGTCCCTCACTACTGGAACTGACTCTACTGTAGGGGTATCAATACTGACATCTCTCACATAAGCTAGATATGCATCACACCCCTTCTCAACTATTCATTGAGCTTTAAGAAATGAAATAATTTTTTGAGGAGTATACTCTAAGGTACCCCTCCACTCTAATCGCGATAATCCTATCATAGCCAGCATTACGGTCTTAGCCTGACAATCAAGAATAGCATAATGGAGCGACGACCAGTCCATGCCCAAGATAACATCAAAGTCTACCATACTGAGCAATAATTAATCGACGTTGGTCTCAAAACCAGTAAGAACAACCAAACACGACCGATACACATAATCCACAACAAGAGAATCTCCTATAGGAGTAGACACATAAACATGGGAACTCAAAGAATCCCAGGAAACGCTCAAATACAGGGCAAAGTAAGAGGACACATAGGAATAAGTAGAGCCTAGACCAAATAAGACCAACGCATCTCTATGACATACCAGAACAATACCTATTATGACAAAGTCGGAATAAAATGCCTTTGTACGAGCCGAAAAAGCATAATATGTGGCCCGACCTCCCCTTCTAGGGCGACCTCGACCTCCCCGACCTCCACCTCGAGCTGGCTGAGCTGGTGGGGCGGTAGGCTGGTGCTGGAGTCATAACCTGAGGACCGGATAGAGCACAGGGTGGTTGAGAAGTCTTTGGAGGTGAACTCCTCCTAAGTCTAGGGCAATCCCTCACCATATGGCGAGTGCTGCCACACTCAAAACAAGCTCTCTGAGGGCATGGATGCTGTGACAGGCTCGGGCCAGGTGTGCTGGACTGGCAGCTCAAAGCCCCCCGTGTAGGAGGTACACTAGATACTGGCGGTGCATAATAAGCTCCTGGAGACTAGAAGGAGCCACAAAACCACTGGCAGCTAGAAGAGCTGAATGAACGGGGTGACTCACATAACCCCTACCATGGCGAACTGCAGCTGGGGCACGAGTACCACTGTAAGTTCCAGACTCCCGAAACCTCTTGGCCTCCCTCTCCTCTCTATCCCGAGCGAGCATGCCCTCCAATCTCCTTGCAATACTCACAACCTACTGATATGAAATATCCATCTCAAACTCCCTGGCCATAGTAATCCGAATATTGGGGTGGAGTCCCTCAATAAACAGATGAACCCTCTCTCGAACTGTCACAACCAAGGCCGGTGCATGTCGTTCCAAATAATTGAAGCAAATTGCAAGCTCTGACACAATCACAGTACCCTAGAGAAATTGCTCAAACTCCGCGTGCCATGTGTCCTTGAGACTCTAAGGAACATACTCTCTCAAGAACATGTCTGAGAACTGAGTCCATGTAAGTGAAGCTGCCTTAGCCGGACTACTCAACTCATAATCACGTCACCATTGATAGGCTGCTCCGCTAAGCTGGAATGTAGTAAAAAAAACCCCACTCAACTCCGCTACGCCCATAGTATGAAGAATACGGTGGCACTCTTCCAGAAAATCCTGGGCATCATCTGTCACCAATGCACTAAAAGTACGAGGGTAGTACTTCTTATACCTCTCAATTCTGAGCTGCTCCACCTCAGAAGCTACTGCACTAGCCTCATACTGAATCGGAGCTACCGGCCTCATTTGTATAACATCTAGGACCTAGACTACCTGAACCCGCTACTCTAGGGTACGGGCTGCGGGAGTCTCTGCTCCTCCCAGCTTTAGATGTGGCAGGAGCAAGTGGAATCAATCCAGTCTGAGCTACGGTGTTGAACATGCTCATATACTAGGCTAGATTCTCCTGGAAGGCTGGTGCAGCAACAGGTATCTCAGGTGCCTTCCTTCTAGCTGGAGCTACTGGGGGCTCCTCTATAGCAGCTCGTGCGGGTGCTCTGGATGCACCGCATGGACATCCTCAGCCTCTACCCTGGCCCCGGCCTCTCGTGGCTCTAGCAGGGGGCGTGGGTACCTGGTCATCAGATCTGCCTATACGGGTCTTCACTATCTGTGAGAGAGAATATAATACAGAAGTTTAGAATTTTGATGTTAAAAAATTTTCGCACGACAAGGAATGAAAGAAGTGTAATATTTTTCCTAACAGTTCCATAGCCTTCTGAAGATAAGTACAGACGTCTCTCTACCGATCTGCGAGACTCTAATAAACTGGCTTGTGACTTACAGCACCTATGAACCTAGAGCTCTGATAACAACTTGTCATGACCGAAATCTCTCACCGTAAGATGTCGTGACGATATCTAGTCTCTACGACTAGGTAAGCCTAACACTTGCAGAATAATGAAAATGAAATCATGAATCTAATAGCTAACCGCAATAGATAATTAGATACTGATACGAATGCCGCTCATCATGTACAATAACCAACTCTCAAAAATTACACAAACCCTCCAAAAACTTGGAACACCATAAGTCACAAGCTTCTCAGATTTTCTAACTATTTCTATATATCAATAACTAGAAGAAATAAAGGACGAATAACATAAGGGAATAGAGGGGGACTCCGAGGTCTACGGACACGGGCATATATACCTTGAAGTCTCCGGAACAACAACAAATACGCAACTAATAGCAAGGCTGATAGGAGGTACCTGGATCTGCACACAAACATGTGCAAAAAAGTAGCATGAGTACACCATAATGGTACCCAGTAAGTGCCAAGCCTAACCTCGGTCGAGTAGTGACGAAGTCAGGTCAAGGCCAACTGGTGTATATAAAATAATTAAGGCAAAGAAAATGTTGTAATGTAATAAAAGGCCGGAATTAAATAAAGAGGAAATCCACAGAGAGGTAACAGTGCAAACACACTAGGATAAATAGTGGGGGGATCTCCCGAGATACCGTCTTTTAGTCCCAAAAGTAAATGTACAGGGATAAACTTCCGAGATACCGCCTCATAGTCCCAAAAGTAAATCTGCAGGGGGATCTCCTAGGATACCGTCTCGTAGTCCCAAAGTAAATATGCATGGGGATCTCTCGGAATATCATCCCGTAGTCCCAAAGTAACTATGCAGCTCAAAACAATGGAGATAACAATTACAGCAAGTTAACCTACAATTTAGACTAAGTACAAGTTAAGAAAAAAAGAGAAGGAATCCACTAAGCATGCTGCACAGAGTTCAGACGAACATTTAAGACACATAGACATGCTATTCTAGGCTAAACAGGATAACTGCACATACTAGTATAACTCAATTAAGATGAAACAGGTTATTACACAGTAATAATCATATTTTACAACAAGTAGTCCGTGTACGCACTCGTCACCTCACGTACAAGGCGCTCTCATATCATAATAGTACCAAATCCTAAGGGAGTTCCCCACACAAGGTTAGACAAGTCTCTTACCTCGAACCAAGCTCAATCAATTGGTAACAATGCTTTTCCCACGAAAATCCGACTCTGAATGGCCCAAATCTATCCAAAAACAATTACATAACATAATTTATAACTATAAGAAACTAGTCTAATTAATGAAATCAAAGCTAAAGCAAGAAATTAGAAAATCGCCCCAAAAGGTTGACTTAGTAGTGGGATATCCCCAAAAGTTTCACCCCAAATCCGAAATTAAAGGATGGAATTAATGATATTGTAGTGGGATATAACAAAAAACAAGTGTAGAATCATTACCCACTCGATGCCTCTAAAAATCCTTCAAAATCTCGTCCAAATCCGAGCTCTCTATCTCAAGTTTTGAAAAATGGCCAAACCCTCATTTTGAAATGTTTATAACTGCCTAATGATTCCTTAATCGCGATCCCGGAAATAGCCTCGCGATCGCAAAGCACAACTTCGCTGCCCTAGAATTTAACCCTATGCAAACACGTAAAACTCCACGCGAATGCGATGCATTGGCTCTCATACTTACGCGACCGCGGATGTCCCCACACGTTCGCGATGAGCAAAGCATGTGGCCCAGCTTTATCCTCTTTAACACTACGCGAATGCCACCTTGGCCATGCATTTGCGAAGCACCACTTCACACCAATATGCGTTCACATACTCCTGCCCGCGAACGTGAAGAACAAATTTTTCCTCTGCCCAGCTTAGCCTACGCGATCGCAGACCCTCTCTCCCGATCGCATATAAGGAAAGTCGAGCCCTCAAATCACATCAAACAATAACAAAAATACGAATCACCCTCTAATCCAAACTTAATGAACTTAAAATTTTAAACTTCTACAACCGATACCGAAACCTATCAAACCATGTCCGATTGACCTCGAGTTTTGCACATGAGTCATATTCAACATTACGAACCTACTCCAACTTTCAGAATTGGAATCCGACCCCGATATCAAAAAGTATACTTCCGGCCAAAATCTACAAAAATTCGACTTTTCGCCATTTCATGTCTAAATCAGCTATAGACCTCCAATCCATAGTCTGGACACGCTCCTAAGTCTAGAATCACCCAAATGAGCTAACAGAACCTAAGAAACTCCATTTTGTAGTCGTCTTCACACAATTCCAACTACAGTCGAAATCTTAAGACTTAAACCTCTGTTTTAGGGACTAAGTGTCCTAAATCACTCCAAAACCACAACAACAACTTCCCGGCAAGTCTAATGAGCAGAAAAAGATACAGGAGAAACAATAAATTGGGGATCGGGGCTATTACTCTCAAAACGACCGACTGGGTCATTATAGGAACTCTATAGGAACCCCAAACATCAGCATGAACAAGATCAAATACAGAAGCAGAACTACTATTAATCAAAGTAAAGGGCAATCTTGTTTGCTTGGCAATAAGGCATACAATACTCATAATATATATTTTTCAGAATACTAATGCTTCTCAAGACCTTTAAAGCTGGATGTCCAAGCTTCCTTTGCCACAAAGATATGCTAACACAAGATGTATGCTCACCCTCCATTTTATTCTTAGAACTGGAACTAGAGATGCTATCTATAAATGAGCTATTTACATATGAAGCAGGCAGACTACTATGTTTACTTGCAAAATCTGAACTGAATCCTCCTTGGGAACTTGCTTTCAATATGTAGAGATCCTGATCATCCTTACCAATCCCTATCACCTTCCCATTGAAGAGTTCCTGAAACAAGCAGAAATCATGAAATAATGATGCTAGACATTGTAACTCTTTTTTGATATTAGAGATTGATAACAAGTTGTACTTAAAGTCTGGAATTTATAGAACATTATGAAGAGTTCTATCTTGAAATATGTGTGAGTCACCGGTTTTCTTAATGGTTACTTGTTCTCCAGTAGGTAGATGTATGTTTATTTCCAAACCTGTCAACTCCTTGAATTTACTTTGTAAACTCCTTGAATTTGGTAGAGGTATAATCATGAGAACTTGATTCTTAGCATTCTCATAAGACTTATTTAAGCCAGAGGAAAACTGGTACAATTTCTGCAATTGATAGTGTTTAGCATGTTGTCTAGACTCAGGACATCCACAAGAGGGTGGAGAAGCCAACATTTCATATTCATCCCACAGTTCACGTAGTCTAAAAAAGTATAAAGATACTGAGGACACTCCTTAGTAGGCCCTGTGTCAACTATCCAGTTACTATCAACTAGATTAGACATAAGTTGTGGTAATACATGCAGGTCCTACTTTAGCTGTGTTGGCCACAGATTCAACTTCCTTTCCTTGGTTCAACATTTGAAAATTTTGAGAGTATTGTTATGGAGTAAAGAATTGAGCTGGTGATGGTGATTGTGTGGATGAGGAGTTCCCACCAGACTGAGAATTGGACTGGGACAGATTCTGCTGCATTTCAGGTGTTGAACTAGTATTGATCACATTGTTGGCATAGTTGTTAAGTCCTCCCCCTTCTTTCTTATACATGAAATCTGTTTGATAGCCATGTAGCTTATAAAAAATATCCTTTGTATGACCTTTAAGTTTTTAGTATTCACAGTAAGGAGGAGCCTTCCCATAATTATTTCTAGGTCTGTAACCACTTCCACTTGCTTCTCTGTTGCTTAAGAGTGCATCATGTTCCCCATTCTCATCCGTACCATCACCAATGGTATTTCCTCCTCATGTTTTACTTTGGTTCTCAACATTAACAATCATAGCATAAGCTTAATTTATGTTTGGTAGAGGTATAATCATGAGAACTTGATTCTTAGCATTCTCATAAGACTCATTTAAGCCAGAGGAAAACTGGTACAATTTCTGCAATTGATAGTGTTTAGCATATTTTCTAGACTCAGGACATCCACAAGAGGGTGGAGAAGCCAACATTTCATATTCATCCCACAGTTCACGCAGTCTAAAAAGGTATAAAGATACTGAGGACACACTTTGGGGTAATGTAGAAATTTCCTTATGCAAATAGCAGGCTCTAGATGCATTAACTTTGTCAAACCTCTCTCTTAGGTATTCTCACACGTTATATGCATTAGAGGCATATATCACTGTGCTAATTAGATTTGGAGAAACTGTATTCATTATCCAGGCTAACACAATTTCATTACACCTATACCACAACTTATGTAGACTACTATCATACATCTCCTTTCTACAGGTTCGTAGCACAAATCCTAACTTATTTTTACCGTGAAGAACAATTTAATAGATCTACTCCAAATCGAGTAATTTTCAGAAACATGGAGTTGAGTTGAGATGAGAACAGAACCTTTAGTGTCTGAAGGATGAATGTATAGTGGATGATTGTGATGAACAAGCTCGAGATTCTGAGTGTTGTACAACTAAGAAGCTGGTATACTTGAGGTTTGAGAAATGGTACTTCTTCATCAATCGATATTGTTGCGATACAAATTTAGTAGAAATACTTCCTTGTCTCTTCACTGAATCACAATAGAACATTAAATCACACTTAAAATTTCTCAAAAATAAAGGTGTTCATCGAGTTTCAACCAAATGCAGAAAAGCTCTAAATTTTTTTGGAACTTTTGCTCTTAGCTGAAAAATTGACTTGAGCAAACAATGCTTAACACTCGTATGATGTTTCTGAGCTGAAGGATCTAACTCAAAACTCTGATACCATGTTGAAGAGCTCAACTGTTGCACCAGACGAAGACATGCAAAAATGAAGCAAGAGAGAAGAGAAGAGAAGAGAAGCTTCCAAGAGATTCCAGTAGATGAAACAAAGAAAAATAAAATATGTACAGTGTTTACAACTAACTAACTACTATTTATGCTACTCAACTAGCTAACTAACTTTAATTAATTTAATTATAGCTTATTAACAGTTATACATCCACACCTAGAATTCTCTACAACAGACTCATAAATAATCATGTTGGCTTGTTAGGAAGATACTTGATGCTATATAATGGTCGTTGAATGTGGATCCTCTCGATGAATTACAGAATGTTGTAAAGAGAGAAAAATTCAGTATTAAAAAAGGCATATCTATCTTTCCGACTTTATGGCATTATTCTAGCAAAAATTAGTGATTAGCTGTAGTATGGTATTTCAGCTAAGGGCCTTATCAAAAGTCTGGTCTAAAATTTCTGAAAAATTAGCTTTTTATAATTACTAACAATTCTTGATGCCAAGAAGGAGACCAACTAGACGAGACTGACCTGCATTACTTATAGGTTGTTAGAATTCACCGACTCCTTTCCTATTTATTACCTTTCTTTCTTCTTCAACATCTATTTTCGGTGTGATTGAAATCCTCTCCTCACTACCTCCCTCGGGCAATGGCGGCTGCTTCAACTAAATTTCATTTCGTAAGTGAGGATGCTAGTCATTATAGTCTGAACGTGAAATCTTTCACTCCTTAATACCAAAAGGTTAACCGGAAAAGTCTAGTTCTGGCTCCAAAACTACTACCAATGCGTCAATTAATCTTATGGCTTGCCATCTGCAAAGATTGCTCCAGTTGATAGGTTGGAAAGGTGGAATACACATGTTCCTAAAAAATGTGTTTTGTGTAACAAAGGAGCTGAAGAGACTATGGCCCACCTATTCTTAGTTTGAATGTCTACTATAGATGCATTTGGAACCTTACTACTATGGATAAACGAGCATATGCAACCAAGAGCATGGACTGTGGAGCTTAACTGGATCTCAACGAGGACACATAATAGTAGGGTACGAGCAGAAATAATGGGATGGCTATTTGTTGCAGAAGTATAACACATATGGGGAAAACACAATGCTCGAAGATTTCAATGATATAAGCTGGAAAGCTTATAATTAACTATAATTAAGTAATAAGTATATCTATATTTATATTTTATGAAAATCACAACGGTTCTTAGTAAAATATTATTCACTTTTTTTTTACCTTTTAAAATAGGTTTTACATTGAATAAAATTATAAAATTGAATTATTGTTTTTAATATTTAATGTTTTAAAATTTAATTAAAATATTGATTATAATTTTTTTCTTATTTAAACTATGTAAGAAGTCTTTATGAATTCAAAATTAGCTATAATTTTATTTACATAAGTTATTTTCTTGTAATTGTCACGACCCGGAACTCCCACCTTCGGGACCGTGATGGTGCCTAACATTTCACTTGCTCGGCAAGCCAACGTTAGAGAATCATTAAGTCAATTTTTTATCCAATTCTGTAAATAAAGTCAAATAAGTTGAAACGAAATGAAACGAGTGCGAAGTAATATAAATGCCATGATATTTACTACAACCCGGATCTGGAGTCACAATTCACGAACTTCTAGGATTTTCGACAAGCAAAGTCTGAAAGAAATGCAACTGTTTGAAGGAAAGAAACAGTAAAACAGGGGAAGATAGATGGGCACTTCAAGGTCTACGAACGCCATCAGATCTAATTTGAGTCTCCAATGAACTAGTCCGAGCTGCTACGCCTCTCGATCATCTGGGACCAATGACGAAATCTGCACAAGAAGTGCAGAGTGTAGTATGAGTATAACCGACCCCGTATACTCTGTAAGTGTCGAGCCTAACCTTGACGAAGTAGTGACGAGGATAAGGTGGGTCACTCACACTACAACCTGTACGCAATATATATAATAAAGACAGAAAAAAGAAATACAGAGAGAAATAAAGCAGTAAAGTTAAAATAATAGCTACAACCTCAGAAGGTAACACGATGTTCAGAATTACCAATCCTTAAGTTCAAAGAAAGTACCGTAAAACTAACACAACTCAGTGAAATATAAATACATAGGTTGTTGCGGCACGCAACCCAATATATATGTGTGTGTGTGTGTGTGTGTTGTGGCGCGTAATCCGATCCCACCATATCACAATATCGGTATCATAATTCACCGTTATTCCACCAAAATAATTCACCCTTATTACACCTGTTGCGGTGTGCAACCCGATCCCATCGTACAATATAGATTCACCCTTATTCCACCACATCAATCCACCCTTATTACATCTGTTGCGGCGTGCAACCCGATCTTACCATATCAATACCAGGTACTCAATGTGTAAAGTAAAATTTACAATTCAAGTCACGAAAAGCCTTTGCAATCCATAAATACCAAACTGAACCAAATAGGAAACCTTGTACAACATAAGAATCTACATAAGTAATACTACACAACGAGGCCAGTCAAGAAATTTACAACTAGAAAGTGCAAATAAACCAACTTGAGCAAATAGAAGGAGATTATGAAATGGTGAAAAGATCTAATATCATAAAGAGGAGAAGACATTGATTAACAGGTAGCAGTTAGGCATGAAAACACATTTAGAGCATATAACAATTTAGACAAAGAAAGAGATAATTAAAGAAAAGCAAAAAAAACAGGGAAAGCGAATAATTCGGTGGCGCATAAGCACTCGTCACCTTGCATATACGCCGCTCACATGAAATTCACATAGCATATAGTCCGAGTATTCCTAATTCCCTCAAGTCAAAGTTAGACACAACACTTACCTCACTCTAAAGACCACTCAATGCTCAACTACAACTTTTCCTCTCAAACAAGCCTCCGAACTAATAGAATCTAACAAATTACCAACCAAACGATTCAAATTAAGCCTTAGGAACTACCCACGATTGCAAAGAATTCAATTTAGGCCGTTATTAAAAAAGTTAACAAAAGTCAACCTCCGGGCCCGCTTTGTCCAATTCTGAAGTTCGGATAAAACTCCGACTACCCGTTCATCCCCGAGCCTGGTTATGTAATTTGTTTTGGAATCCGACCTCAATTTGAGGTTTAAATCCCCAATTTATAAAATCCATAATTCTACCCAAAAATCCCAATTCCACCATAAAAACACAAGATTTTGGGTTAAATTCTTAGGAAATGTAGTGAAAGATTGAAAGAAACTAGTTTAGAATCACTTACCAATAATTTGGGGAAGAAAGGTTCTTTGAAATCGCCTATAGGGTTTCTTGTTTTGAAAATCTGAAGAATGAGAAAAAATCCCGTCTAAGTCAAGTTTTGATCAGTTGCAGATGTCTCATTTGCGACCTGGGGTCCAATGCGAAGAATCCATCACAATTGCGACGACTCTCATACCTCTACAATTATCGCATTTGCAATGATTTATTCGCAAATGCGAACAATGATCTTCCGCAATTGCGACCAAATTGATCGCAAATGCGATCAAGCCTGCCCCAACCGCACTTATCAAAAGTGAAGAATTGTTTGCAAATGCGGACTCTAGCCTCCCCGCAATTGTGACCTCATGATCGCAAATGCAAACTCATGCTGAACCAGGTGCTCTTTGCAAATGCGAAGAATTTTCTTGCAAATACGACCCTGTCAGGAATTGGGAATGTTTGCAAATGCGAACACTGATCTCGTAAATGTGAGATCAGAGGCCAGTTACCAGAAATTGCAGATACCGGCTGAGCTCGGGGCTCTAAACTAACTATGCACACAAGTGTATAAATATCATACGAACTTTCTCGCGCAATTAAATCGCCAAAATAACGCCTAGAAGTACGAATTGAACACCAAATCAAATAAAATTTTCAAGAAAACTTTGAAACTTCTATTTTCATAACCGGACGTCTGAATCAAGTCTAATCAACTCCGTTTCTCAGCAAATTTGACAGACAAGTCATAAATATGGTATTGGACCTATACCGAATTCCGGAACCAAAATAAGGACCCGATATCTAAAAACTCAAACATTGGTCAAACATTTCAAATTCATTAAGACTTCAACTTTCAAATTTCTACAAAGTGCGATAACTCGGGCTAGGTACTTTCAAATTCGATTTGTGGCATACTTCCAAGTCCCAAATCACGATACGGACCCACCGAGACCATCAAACATTAATCCGAGTCCGTTTGCTCAAAACGTTGACCGAAGTTAACTCAAATAGATTTCAAGGCAAAATTTCATATTTTTCTCAGTTTTTAACATAAAAGCTTTCCGGAAAGATGCCCGGACCGCACATATAAATCGAGAAAGGTTAAAATGAGGTATTTAAGGCTTCAGAACACAAAATTGGGTTCTAAAACATAACATGACATATCAAGTCATCACAATCATGTAACATAATTATAGTTTCTTCCATACTATTTAACCTAATAGTATAAAAAGAGTAGCACTTTGCCAAAAGACACATGAATGGCCCTTAGCAGTAAGTTTTTAAAGCTTTTTTTTTGGGGTTGTCCTTTAGGATATTATCATAACCTTTGGCAGTTATTTAAAATTTGTTTTAGACTTTTAGTTTGTTCTTACTTTTGTTTTTAATGCTTTTATATAGTTGTGGAAGAATTATTTTCGGTTAAAGGTCTTTTTGTTTTCTTAATTGACCATCCAATTCAACTTTTTTCAGGAATAAAAGTGTTGGCTAATACTTTGGATTAAAAGAGGTTTCATGTTCAAAAAAATATCTAAAAAGCAATGTAGTATCAATGTGGAATTTTGTGACTAATCTTCAGGTTTTCTTTCTTAACCGGTAGCTCTTTCCAAAATCTTTGAGGCTATCGCCCTTCTCTTTTCTTACTCCCCATCCAATCTTGATTTTTGTTTATACAATTAAAAATTATGCTGTTTGAGATTTTCGGTTAAAAGAAAATTCATTAGTTTGAAAAATATCTGAACACTAATTTATAAAAAGAGCTCCATTCTATCCACACATATATGTGCAATGTGTTGCGTCAAACGCACACCCAAGTATACGCGATCGTCAAACAAGAAACTAATTAGAAATCGGATGTCGAACCCACGAAGACTTGTTATCAGCTATTAATTAAATTAGACTATCTTAATTAGCTAAACAAGAATTAACCTAAAAGTGTTTGTATCTAAACTGACTAAAATAAAAGAAAAGATAAATAGTGAACTTTGAACAAAGGATGGACATATTCTTATGTTATCAATATGATGAAAATGATCTAGGGTTATGAGCTATCTAGCCATCTCATTGTAATCTTCAATATAGTTGACTAATTACTTTATCTGATTTATTAGTTGACGGAGTTAATATTGCTCATAAGAATCTATCGAGTTCTTACTCGTCTATTCAAGCTAACCTAACGCCTATATGTCTACATAGTAAGAATCAATAAGAATGCATTCATAATTCCTTATAATAACCAAGCGAGGCAATTAGCATATGTTTATCCTAACAACAAATTCATTTTCCGATGCCCGGGTTCAAGAACTTGCTCTACTCAATCCTATTTGCAATCTAGAATTTTCACTTTCAAGTTCAACTCTAGATTCGTAGATAGTTTTTAATTGGTGATCAAACAATCAAATAATTAAGTGCAAGATTGAATAAATAAACCAATACGGTAAACAAGAAATCAAAATCAATATCCAAATAACAATAGTCATGAAAGAATCACAACCCTAGAACGTGAAATTTTACACCACATAGACATGGTACCCAAACAACAAATCATACAAAGAAACATAAAAATTATTAAATTTAATGGAAGAAATGATAAAACCCGAACTCCACAGCAGCTCTATGCTCTCCCTGGATAAAAAATTACTCTAAAAAATGTCCTCCAAAAAAGGTTTTGACTTTTTATATACGAATTAAGGCGAATAGAGCTAAAATAACCTGGGACGTCCCGCGTAAAATAGGACTCTTCTCGTCACCCAGCGCCCAGGGTAGGGGAGCTAGCCCTGACGCTGAATCCAGTAGCCTGCTACCTAACTTCCAATTCTTGTGCTTCCAATTGAATACCGCTTTGTTCCTTGTAGCGTTAGGCTGCCTAACTTTTCTTTCCAAGCTTCATAATATCAAAACAAAGATGCTGCTCTTCCAGGTAAGTTCTCCCTAGTTTCTTTTCGTTATTTTCTCATTTTTCATGTCTCGTCTGTACCATATTACAAAATTAATGATCCCTTTATCCCTCCAGTGAGTAAACCAAAATGTAATCTCTCGAATGTAGGGATGAAAATGGGACGGGACGGGTGCGGGGTGACGCGGGTTTTGTTTGATGCGGGACGAATTTACTTTTATGCAGGTGCGGGGCGGGGCGGGGCGGGTTAAAATAATTTTTAAATTTTTTAAAGCAGGGCGGGGCAGGTTGCGCGTTCAATGCGGGTTTAATGCGGGGCAACTCTGAATTTTTTTTTTTTTGAAACAAAGCAATAATTTCAACTACAATTTCGCATTCTTCTTCACTATCACGAATATAATTTTGATTTATAATTAACCAATTTACATAAGTCTCATCAAAATGATATTATATAAGTCAAGATATCATATTAGTAATAGGAAATGATAGTAACCCATTTATTTTGGAAGATCAGCTGTTACATCTCGCCTTCGGTTAATCAACGTAGACTCGGGGATGAGATTATCTTGAGGTTAACATATTTATGATATTTATAACAAGCGATAAGTAAGTGCCATGAAGGGTAAAGGGTACACGAACTAAAGAAAATGAGTTTCCTTGAAAGTTGTCGATTTGAGATAAAATACGGTCCGGACTACAATACTCGATATTACTAGTATCATACAAGGTACCATATGATCATGATATATGATGTATAAAGTATATTAAAAATGAGTAGTATCTTAAATAATTTGAAATAATTCTTAATTATATAAATAATTGATTAATTATCGGATAACAAAACATTACCTAATTAATTAATAAATTATAAGATATAATTAAAACCCCCAAAACGTGACAGCAACCACCACCCAACACAAATGACTCATTAATCATGTTGGGATTTGGTGGCAACTAATTAAAAGACAAGTCTTGAATTTCAAAAAGGCTACATATTTGTCTTACAAGTCAGAAGATTCATATCTTCAACGTTTGAGAGATTAGAAAAGGCTTTTAATGAAAACAATCTGAAGCTAACGAAATGCATCCTAAAGCCAACATCGAAATTAATCTGAAACTAACATAGAAAGGTGCGGGTCTTTTATAAATCGAGTAGAGATTTTACAATTTTAAGAAAAGCGGTGTAAACTTTTTCAAGAATATCATACGATTTTTTTCTACTCCAAATATATTAAGGTCATCCCTTCTTTTTTTTTTGGCATGATCTAAATTATACAGAAGAAACGAACAAACGCACAATTTTCATACACAACTCTATTCATAGAAATACTAGAGGTCTTTGTGTTCTTGATTCCCTATGTGAATTATTATTATATCTTCTGTTCATGGGTCTCAGAAAAATACGTATTTGATAACGTTTTGCCGAAAGGTATATTGATTTTTAATTCCGATAAAATTTTATCAACGTATTTTTTATGCATTTCATGCATTTATACGTGTACATTGACCCATGACCAGATGGCGTTATATACGCGTATATATGTATATTATATGGATATGGGATATGGAAAAAAGGTTATGGCGTTATATACGCACCACCACCTGATCAGTTGGTATATGTTGATGATATTGCCCACAGTGGCTGAGACGATATGATTGGATGCCCTCAGAGGCTTGATAATGTTATGTACACCTATACCTATGCATGAGACGACATTTGTATGCACGTGCATGACACTATAAATATTGCAGAATTTACAAAGTTATTTAGACTTACATATGGAATTCCTTATTTCATGTTTCATCTATGTCTCTTATGTACGGATTTTCATGTCTTACCTACTCAGTACATTATTCGTACTGATGCCCTATTTTCCGGGGCTTGCGTTTCATGCCCGCAGGTGCAGGTAGGCAAGCTGACGGTCCCCCTTCTTAGGATCTTTGATCAGCGAGAGTTGGCGTGCTCCACTTGATCCGGAGTTGCTTTTGATTTTTGTACGATATGCTTGTATACATATATGGGTATTGACGTGGCTCAACCCCGTCTTTGTACACTTGTATTTCTATTAGAGGTCTGTAGATAGTCATGTACAATTGGATAGTATGTGGCCTTGTCGGCTTTTAGTTTTGGATATATAGTTTTCTATAGCAGCCATGCCGGCTCGCCCTACTGTATTCCGCATGTTTATGTATATATGTCTTTGGACAGGTTTCCCTCACGTACACTATTTATGTTTATATCTTTAACATATGCTTAAAGATGTTCGACATGAAGGATTCGGGCACCCGTCGCGACCCATTGGTTTGGGTCGTGACATCAGCGTAATACTCTCTCAGTTTTATGTTTATGTGACTATATTAAACTCTTCATTTTATAAAATAATAAAATGTCAAACTAGTTTGTTTTAGAAAAAAATTAGAGGAAAAAGAAAAAAAAATTAAGCGAAACGGGTTGAAAATTAAAAAAATAACGATGTTGGGCGAGTTAAATTTTTTGTGGATTTTGCCAAATCCGCCCCGCCCCGCCCCGCCTCGCCCCGTCCCGCCCCGCCCCATTGCCATCTCTACTTGAATGCTTCAATAATTACTTCTTCTCTAATTGGTTGGTACATTTTGTTCCAAACTTCCATCTCCAAAGTACCTACATTATTCATTAACACCCAAATAAGTTTAAAACTTCATAATTAAGCTAGGATAGGCATATTCAATATCAATTATAATCAAAGAGAAGTAAAAATGCAGGTAAATTGGTGTCAAAATGCATATAAATATGTCCTCTATCACAATGAAATATTTTTTCTTCTCCTAATATTAAGTAATCAAAATCACTTACCTTATATAGACCTTTTCTTTTTATTTAAACAATATTATATAATTATAAATTTGTCATATTATTAAATATTTAATATTTGGAATGAGCTAATATTAAAATTTTGAATCAATAAAACTAAATTAACTCATTTAATATTGAGAATAAATAATAAGTCTTTAAATTAATTTTAATGAGAAAAAGAATTCAATTCGATTAACAACAACAACATAAACAACAACAACAACAACAACAACAACAAACACAGTATAATCCCACAAGTGGGGCCTGGAGAGGATATTATATATGCAAATCTTACCCCTACCTTACAAAAGTAGAGAAATTTCTGATAGACCTTTGGGTCAAGGAAATATGAAAAAGAAGTCGTAGCAACAAACAATAACAGCAACACTCTAATAAGAAATCGAAGCAAAAGAAACAACAAACAATAGTTGAAAACCATGACTAAGAAAATACAAGACTAACATTAATACTAATGGTAAAGCCAAGGAACATACTGATGGTAAGGCCAAGGAATAGACTCGACTACCTAACATCTACCTTAATTCTCGACCTCTACACCTTAAGGATTATGTCCTCGATAAGCTGAAGCAACGTCATGTCTTTCCTAATCACCTCTTCACCGATATTTTTTCGGCCTACCTCTACCTTTTCTTAGATCCTCCAACCTCTCACACCTCCTTACTAGGGCATCCATGTCTTTCCTCTTCATATGCCCGAACCATATAAATATCGATTCTCGCATTTTTTTCCTCCACGAGAGCCACACCCATCTTATCCCAAATATCTTCATCCCTAATCTTATCTGCCATGTTATGTTAGCACATCCATCTCAACATCTGTATTTCTGCTACCTTCATCTTCTGAACATGAAAACTCTTGACTAGGAAACACCATGCCCCATACAATATAGTCGGTTCATCACACCCAACTCTAGTCCTAAAAAGGATAAGCGGTCGCTGCAAATATAATCCAGTATAAAAGTCCGAAGTCGAATCCTACAGAGAACCTAAGGTTTAGCTACAACTGTTGACTATCACAAAGAAGACAAGCTCGAACAATTCCTAAGTTATAAATATGAAGATTCTTATATCTAATAATCTAACAAATTAAAGTAGTATATTAACAACTAAAGATACTACAGGTTGGAGAAAATATTAAGGAGGTCTAGAGTTATCATTTTCTCAATTGTCGGAATTCTTCCCGCTATATATTCTATAATTTTTCCTAAGTATTCTCTACCGATCGTGAGTACTTCAGGTGTCGGAATTCTCTCTCGAGCAACTACCACAATTTACTAGACATATTCTCTCGAACTACGCTAGCTGGAACTAATTCACCGCTGACTATGATCGCACAAAGGTTTTGTTATCTCTAATCCCACCTTTAAACCCTCCGTATTGATCTCTCATATATGTTAGGAGTGATAATGTTCAACAACTACCTAAATATGTACCCTCTCTCAAGCAATACCCACTAAATAGACATAATCAATTGATGGTCATTCAATCAACATCACTAAACATGTAGTTGAACAAGTAAAGAAATCTAACGATTCAATTATATAAAAAAATAAAGAGAATTTATCCTACAAAAGGTTCCATCAAAACCCTAGTTAACAAATTGGCTATTCATAATAGTATGCAAAACTACAATACTAGAATTCATAACCAATAACGAAAACAGAAAAAAGGAAGTGAAAAACTCGTAGAAGAATTTTCCGTCTTGCTCCTAGCGTGTTCTTGCCTCCTTGGTTCTAATCTCCTATCTAATGATGTCTTCCAAAGATGTCTAACCCTCAAAAAACTAACTTTAAGGGGGTATTTATAGGGTAGGGGCCGAATTCTAAATGTCCAAAACTAATGAGGAATTAAAATTTGCTCGGATGGCATCGTCGGCATGAGGCACTGTCTATGGAACCATTGTTTTTGCGCAAGGAACTGTCTGGGGTGCCAATGACAGTGCCCTGGACAATGCCTTGCACTGTCTATGCGCTATTGTTTTTGTGCAAGGCACTGTCTGGGGCGCCACTGATAGTGCCCTGGAAAATGCCTTGCACTGTCTACGACCATGACTTTTCATTGCGTTGCACTTCTTCTTTTATTGCTCCATTTTGTAGCTCAGAGGTACCATTTCGTGCAACTTTCTCCAATTCATGTCCAAGTATTCCTACATGTGAAATAAGCTCTATTAAGCGCAATGTCGCACAAATTAGTATCCAAACAACAAGCAAGTAGGGTAAATAATGTCAAAATATATGGAATTATCTCACGACATCAACACCCCACACTTAAATGTTGCTCGCCCTCGAGTCAACCAACTAAACACTTTCTCATTAAGGACCCAACAAGCCACACCTTTACAACACACTACACCTATGACCATGGTTGATAGCAACAACTAAGATCTTGCATATGCTGTCAAAATACACTTCCCATACTTATACCCAATTTCAAAACATCTGATATAGGACAACATGATTATAACTATCCTAGCCTCGAGAACTAACTCAATGTCACAATGCACCTGAGGCTTGAATACTTAATCTAATAGAGAAGTCTAATAATGTTACCTATCCTTTGTGAAACCATGTGCCCTCACAACAAAAGATTAAGTAGTCCACGCATCCAAATCACATGATTGAATATAATTTAAGGACTCACACATATGAATAAAAGGCACCCACTCTCTCAAAGAAGTCACATGCACGCAAAATGTACCATAGACTTGCCCATTATATAAACCTCTACTAATGTAGGCTCGTTCATTCCGAAATCAACTAGGACTTTATTATGGTTGTATTGTACAGGCTAAGGGACGGGTGTGATATATTTAGGGTATAGTGGCTAATCCTCCTAAGCAATTTAACACATCACGTATTCAACTTTAAGTGCAAAATTCATTCAATCCACTTCAATCATCACAAGATATCTCACCTCAGAATATTTTCCTTCTTCGTTACACGTTGCTTCATATCATATCCACCAGCAAAAATAAGAAACCTTATTTATTCATTTTATTCTTTTTTTTTTTTGTATTTTTTTCCTTTTCGCTAGTGGATTTTTATTTAAAGCACAAGTGTACATTTCTTCCTTCTATTTGTTCCACTCAAAAGATACCCCAAATCTTCTCATTACATCTTTCTAGCGCACTCTTTACAATTGAAGTGCTTTAAGAGGTATAAGGATCAAAATGATTCAATTAAGAACAAAAGGGGATAGGCTTATAATGCGGGTGCCAAAAGAAAGACTTATAGGATCAAAAGGGCAACTAAGGATGATTTTATTTGTGATCGGCAACAAAGTTCATAAAGATCAAAGAAAGCCTACCATCACTTTTCAAACTGAGCAACACCTAGAATTTCACTTCAATTAACATTACGAGCAAGTTCTAGACTCAAATTCAATAACATGGATTATACAAAGAACTCACTTCACACATGGCACATGACTCACTAAGGATGGTTTCATTCGGGCTCTCAATCAAACAAGTATTCACAAAGCCAAGAGATATATTAAGCATAAAGCACAAAGTGAACACGAAGTCAAGCAACCAAGACATAGGATTCATACCAGAAGTTATTCATTTTTTTTTATCAAGGCATCATCATATATTTAAAGATGAGAAAAGGTTAGACACGTATCATAACCTAAGTATGCAACCATCAAGCAAGTCAAAAGATGCGAATCACATCATTTCTTCTCCTTTATTTCCTACATAAAACTCTAAAACTAAAAAATAAAAACTACTACTCGGTTTAAGTTACATCCCATGGAAAAGAACCGATGTACAAAGGAAAATCATAAGGGATTATTACTATCTAAGGATAATGAAAAGACATATTTTTATTTTTTTTCTGTTTTCTAATTATATCTTTTGCATTTTTAGCTTAGTCTTTAAATCCCTCAAGAAAGTTGTCTAAGAGATCCATCGTTGGGAAAAGTCCAATTTTTTTTCTTCTAAAAAAACATTATCAGTTAAAAGTAACACAACTAAAATAGCATAGAAAGTCACCCAGACAATCTCCTCACCTCACACTTAAAATTGTGCATTGTTCCCAATGCACAATATATATAATAAGTGAGTAAAAGAAACTCTCTAGTAGGCCAAAGGCCAAAGCACTAGCAGCTCATGGGGTACTCAGACTTCTCCCGTGTATTTTCCTTTGTGCGGGCACCCCACACTTAATTCTAACCATCTACTTGTTGTTGCATCCTTCCAATAGCTATGCTTCCCATGCTCCTAAAAAATCAAGAACGACACTACAAAAACAATACAATATGAAAATAATTATAAAAAATTAAAAATAAATGAAAGCAGTAAAATTGGGTTGCCTCCCAACAAGCGCCTGATTTAACGTCGCGGCACGACGTGAACCACTTTCTGCCTCCACCAGGAGCTTATGAATTGAACTCCAAGTTTTTATTCAAGCTTTCGTTTATGCTCCAAGGGTGACGGAACAAATTGAACTGGCCCCAGGAAATAAATCAGTATTCTGCACTTTTTGGCCTTTACATGAGGTGTGTAATCCTGACTTTGTGGCAAGAAAAATTCCAGACTGTAGGCACCTTGTTCCTCATTCCTTGACTCCTAAATCGGCTCAAATGACTCTATTTCCATATCATCATCCAATTTCAATGTAGAAAAATGTTTGGAGTGAGGACCAATGCGCTCAAGCAAATAAACTTTAGGACTTTCAACATCCTCAACATCAATGATACCAGAGTCAACAAAATTTATATCCTCAATGTCCTTGGCTGACTCTAGTCTCACTTTTTCAACATCGACATCCTCAAATTGTAGTTGTCTAGATTGTTGATGTTCTACTCTGACCTCCTCAATTAGCACCTCAAATTCACGCTCTTCTTGGCTACTATCCCCAAAATTGGCTTGCTGAGCATTATAAGATTCAACCACTTGACTCACTTGAGCCTCCAAGTTGCGAATAGTTGCCTCTTGCCTTTCTATCTATAGTTGTTTCTCATTATTTTGTTCCAGAAGGTATGTTAATATATCCTTGATCTCCTTTATGTACGCATCCCCGGGTTCTTTGTTCCTATTAACTTCTAAAGAAAAAGTAGAATCATCATAGTAAGGGGTTGGATGAGGATAAGAAATATAAGCACAACCATGAAAGTGAGTTGGTGCAGATAACTCGCTCTTATGAACGTTTTGAAAATTTTTCCACGAGTGGTTTCATTCACAATATGTATACGTATCAAAAGTAAAATTACCAACACCTAAACTTCCATAATTCCAAGATGTAATGTTTCTCAAATCAAAAAGTAAAATAAAATTAAATTAAAAATATAAAACAAAACGAAATAAAATAAAAGTTCACACTTGAAACCTAGCAATATGTACAACTACAACTACACCGTATGTGTCGACCCAAACTACCATGTCGTGATGGCGCCTATCATGGTACTAGGCTAGCCGGCTCATTACTCAAAACAACGTGATATTTCATTTCAAAGATAATTTCAAGCTATTTCATAGTAAAACTTCATAAAGAAATTCAAAAGAAGTGAAAAGTGCGGAAAGAAAAGCCCGACATCGGGTGTCACTAGTCATGAGCGTCTACAAAATCTATCTAACAATACTAAGACTAATATAGTCCAAAATCCACTAAAATAGCTATAGGAAGATAGGATGGAGAAGAGCAGGGCCGCAATCGCCAAACAGCTACCTTGCCAACTCCAATAGATCCGCGACGGATGAAATCAACACTCGCTAACACGTCCAGTAATACCTGGATCTACGCACAAGGTGCAAAGAGTAATGTGAGTACGCCAACTCAGTAAGTAACAACAGTAAATAAAGACTGAGCAGCAGTGACGAGCAGTAAAACACATAAAGTTCACATCATGAAATCTCAGTAAAATACAACATGCTTTCAAATTAGTATTTGAGTCAAATCATCTCGCTTAAAATCCAGTTCCGGTAAAAATTCATTTAAAGACATTTTTCAACAGTTTCAACAAAGACTCAATGCAAAAGAGAGTGAAAAATGATGAAATTATAAACAGTCCCTCGGGCAAAACATCACTCATATACAGCCCCTCGGGCAAGCCTCCCAGTCACTCGTAAACAGCCCCTCGGGCATACCTCACAATCACTCGTAATAGACCCTCGGGCATACCTCACCATCACTCATGACTCCTAGTCACTCGACACTTAGCACTCGCACTAGTAGGTATTTGCGCTCACTTGGGGTGTGTACAGACTCCGGAGGGGCTCCTTCAGTCCAAGCTCTATATCAAGCCAAATCATGGCATAAATCACTCAGGCCCTCGACCTATATTAAACATGCTGCGGCGTGCAGCCCGATCCCATAAAACTGAGTTATGCAGTAAACAAATTTTTTCATGATTGAGTATAGATTCCAATCGAAAACAGTAAGATGATAGTACGAAAAATGCCCCTGAGGGTCCAAACAGTACTGGCACAAGGCACAAACATGGCATTCAGCCCAATTTAAAGAAACTCTTTCTAAAACACAAAGATATTATACAATTTCAACAAAATACGCAACTCTACGGTTGCTACAAGACGGACCAAGTCAAAATCCCCAACGATGCATGCCCACACGCCCGTCACCTAGCATGTGCGTCACCCCAAAATAGTAAAATGATACGAAATCCGAGGTTTCATACCCTCAGGAATAGATTTACAATCGTTACTTACCTCAAACCGGTCAAATCTCTAACCCGCGATGCTCTTGCCTCTCGCCTCGGCCTCCAAATACTCTGAATCTATTCAAAATCAGTTTATTACCATCAATATACGTTAATGGAATGAATTCTACAAGAAAAACTATCAAATTAAACCAAAATCCCGAAATCGGCTCAAACCCTGCCCCACGTCTCGAAATCCGACAAAATTTACAAAACTAAAAATCCTATTCACTCAGGAGTCCAACCCTACAAAATTTATCACAATCCGACCTCATTTGGCCCCTCAAATCCCCAAATCAAGCTCTCTAATTCCCAAGCCCTAGTCCCTTCATTTTCACCCCTAATCTTTACTAATTACATGATTAAACAAGGGGAAATTACCATAAACACGAGTATTAGGGCTCAAATAACTTACCTCAATGAAAACCCCCTTGAATCCCTCTTCAAATCACTCCCAAAAGCTCCAAATCCGAATAGAAATGGTGAAGAATGCACGAAAATTCACGAAGTGTGGAATATATACCTTCTGCCCAGGCTTTTCGCACATAAGGCCCTTTTCTCGCACCCGCACGGCCGCACCTGCGGTCCAAGAATCCGCACCTGCGCAAATCAATTAACCACCCAGACTCCGCACCTGCGGCCATGCCTCGCACCCGCGGGCTCGTAGGTGTGTCCAAGCTTGCGCACCTGCGCACCTTCCTCAACTCCCAAAACTCTGTATCTGCGGTCACCTTCTGCGCCCGCGACCCTCACACCGACGGCTCCCCATCCGCAGGTGCGGAAATATCAGCAAATCTCACACCAGTAGATTTTCAGCAACTTTCAACCCAACAGTCAACCCGTCAACCATCCGAAACGCACCCGAGGCCCTCGGGACCTAGAACAATAATACCAAGTCCCATATCAATATACTAACTTACCCGAGCCTTTAGAACACCTAAAACAACATCAAAACACCAAATCAACCTCGAATTCAAGCCTAAGGACTTCTAAACTTCCAATTTCCGCAAACAACGCCGAAACCTACCAAACCTCGTCCGAATAACCTCAAATTTTGCACACGTCACAAATAACACTACAAACCTACTCCAACTTCCGGAATTCCATTCCGACTCTGATATCAAATTTTCCACTGCCGACCGAAAATCATCAAATTTCTAATTTCGCCAATTCAAACGTAATTCTACCACGGACCTCCAAATTACATTCCGAACACACTCCTAAGTCCAAAATCACCTAACTGAGCTAACCGAACCATAAAAATTCAAATCCGATCGTTTACTCATAAGTCAACATGCGGTTGACTTTTCCAACTTAAACTTCTAAATAAGTGGCTAAGTGTATCATTCCACTTTAAAGCCATTCCAGACCCGAACCATCCAACCCGATACAACACAATATAGCTGAATAACACATAAAGAAGCAGAAATGGGAAAACGGGGTTATAACTCTCGAAACGACCAGCTGGGTCGTTACATCCTCCCTCTCTTAAACAAACGTTCGTCCTCGAATGAATCTAGAAACATACTTGGAGTCTAAAATAGGTGTGGATATCTGCTCCGCATCTCCCACTCGGTCTCCCAGGTTGCCTCCTCCACAGGCTGCTCTCTCCACTGCACCTTCACTGAAGTTATGTCCTTTGACCTCAACTTTCGAATCTGCCGATCCAATATAGCCACCGGCTCCACATCATAAGTCATATCATTCTCCAACTGAACCATGTTGAAGTCCAAAACATTGGACGGATCGCCAACATACTTCCAAAGCATGGTAACATGAAATACCGGATGCACACTCGACAAACTGGGTGGCAACACAAGCTTATAAGCCACCTCCCATATCCTCTAAGGCACCTCAAAAGGCCCAATGAACCGGCAGCTAGACTTTCCCCTCTTCCCAAACCTCATAACACCCTTCTTGGGTGATACCTTCAGCAAGACCTTCTCCCCAACTATAAATGACACATCACGGACCTTCCTGTCCGCATAGCTCTTCTGCCTAGACTGCATCATGCGAAGCCACTCCTGAATCAGTTTCACCTTATCTAAAGCATCCTGAACCAAGTCTCTACCCAAGAGTCTAGCCTCATCCGGCTCAAACCATCCAACCGGAGATCTAAACTTCCTCCCATATAAAGCCTCATACGGAGCCATCTGAATACTCGACTTATAATTGTTGTTATATGCAAACTCCGCGAGTGGCAGAAACTGGTTGCATGAACCCCCAAAGTCAATAACACAAGCACACAACATGTCCTCCAAAATTTGAATACTGCGCTCGGACTGCCTGCCCGTCTGAGGGTGAAAAGTCGGGCTCAACTCAACCTGAGTACCCAACTCTCGCTGCACGACCCTCCACAACTGCGATGTGAACTGAGTACCTCTATCAGAAATGATGGAAACTGGGACACTATGCAGACGAACAATCTCTCGAATATAAATCTCAGCTAACCGCTCCGAAGGGTAGTTAGTGCCAACAAGAATGAAGTGCGGGGACTTGGTCAGCCGATCCACAATAACCCAAAAAGCATCAAACTTCCTCGAAGTCCGTGGGAGCCCAACTACAAAGTCCATGGTGATCCGCTCCCACTTCCACTCCGGAATATCTAACCTCTGAAGCAAGACACCGGTATCTGATGCTCATACTTAACCTACTAACAGTTGAGACACCGAGCTACAAACCCAACTATATCCTTCTTCATCCACCTCCACCAATAGTGCTATCTCAAATCCTGGTACATCTTCGCGACACCCGGATGGATAGAATACCGCAAGATGTGGGCCTCCTCAAGAATCAACTCCCGAAGCCCATATACATTAGGCACACATATCCGGCCTTGCATCCTCAACACACCGTCATAACCAATAGTCACATCCCAAGCATCACCTCGCCGGAACATGTCCTGAAGAATGAGCAACTGAGGGTCATTATACTGACGCTCCCTGATACGATCATAAAGAGAAGACTTGGAGACCACGCAAGCCAATACCCGACTAGGCTCCAAAATATCCAATCTCACAAGCTAGCTCGCTAAGGCCTGAACATCCAATGCCAAAGGTCTCTCTACTAATGGGAGATATTCTAAACTCCCCAAACTCTCTGCCCAACGACTCTAAGCATCGGCCACCATATTGGCCTTCCCCGGATGGTACATAATAGTGATATCATAGTCTTTAAGAAGCTCCAACCATCTACGCTGACGCAAATTAAGATCCTTCTATTTAAACAGTTGTTGCAGACTCCGGTGATCATTATAAATTTCACAATGAACCCCATATAAATAATGACGCCAAATCTCCAAGGCGTGAACATTGGCTGCTAACTCAAGATCATGCACCAAATGATTCTTCTCATGGGTCTTCAACTGACACGAGGCGTAAGCAATCATCCTACCCTCCTGTATCAAAACACAACCAATGCCTATCCTCGAGGCATCACAATACTCGGTAATAACCTGAAGCTGATGGCAGAGCTAACACTGGAGCTATGTTAAAGCAGTCTTGAGCTTCTGAAAGCTCTCCTCACACTCATCCGACAACCTGAATGGGGCACCCTTTTGGGTCAATTTGGTCAATGGTGAAGCAATAGATGAAAATCCCTCCACAAAGAGACGGTAATAACCCGCCAAACCAAGGAAGCTCCTAATATCTGTAGCTGAGGATGGTCTAGGCCAACTCTGTACCGCCTCTATCTTCTTCGGGTCCACCTGAATACCCTCACTGGACACCACGTTCCCCAAGAATGCTATCGAACCAAGCCAAAACTCACACTTGGAGAACTTTGCATAAAGTTTCTTCTCCCTCAATCTCTGTAATACAATCCTCAAATGCTGAGCATGCTCCTCCTGGCTACGAGAGTGCACCAGGATATCATCAATGCATACAATAATGAAAAAGTCCAAATATGGCTGGAATACACTGTTCATCAAATGCATGAACGCTGCTGGGGCATTGGTCAGCCCAAAAGACATCACCAAGAACTCATAATGGCCATAACGGGTTCTAAAAGCTATCTTAAAAAAAATCTGAATCCTGAATTATCAGCTGATGATACCCGGACCTCAAGTCAATTTTGGAGAATACCCACGCTCCCTGAAGCTGGTCAAATAAATCATCAATACGAGGCAAATGATACTTGTTCTTGACTGTAACCTTGTTCAACTGCATGTGATCAATACACTTTCTCATGGAAACATCCTTTTTCTTCACAAATAGAACCGGTGCACCCCAAGGTGACACACTAGGCCGAATGAAACCCTTATCTAGGAGCTCCTGAAGTAGTTCTTTCAATTGCTTCAACTCCGCTGGTTCCATACGATATGGTGGGATAGAAATGGGCTATGTTCCCGGCACCAAATCAACACCAAAGTCAATATCCCTGTCAGGCGGCATGCCCGACAGGTCTGCAGGAAACACATTCGGAAAATCACGGACCACTGGAACAGAATCAATAGTAGGAGTCTCTGCACTGACATCCCTCACAAATTCCAAATAAGATAGGCAACCCTTCTCAACCATACGTTGATCCTTCAAGTAGGAAATCACTCTACTCGGTACATAATCTATAGAACCACTCCACTCAACCCTCAGGAATCTCGGCATCGCTAAGGTCATGGTCTTAGGTGACAATATAGAATAGCATGACATGGAGATATCCAATCCATGCCTAATATCACATCGAAGTCAACCATACTGAGCAACAACAGATCCACTCGGGTCTCCATACCCCCAATAGTCACCACACACGACTGATACACGCGGTCCATAACAGTAGTGTCGCCCACAGGAGTAGATATATGAACAGATGAAACTAAAGACTCACGGGGCATATCCATAAAATGAGCAAAGTATGAGGAAACATATGAATAGGTGGAACCAGGGTCAAATAATACAGAGGCATCTCTGTGACAAACTGAAACAATACCTGTGATCAAGGCATCTGAAGCCATAGCATCTGGTATGGCTGAGAGTGCATAGAAACGGGCCTGACCACCACCTGATCGGCCTCCCCCTCTAGGCTAACCCCTAGCTGACTGACCTCCACCCCTAGCTGGCTGGACGGGTGGTGAAGTAACTGGAGCTGAAGTCGATGGCTGACTCCTCTCCTGAGATGAACCCCCATGACGACGAGGAAACTATATATTCCCAAACTCCCCACACTCAAAACAACTCCCTGGTGCTGGTGACAGGGACTGAAGGTTACCCCTAGCATCAGGATAACTGGTAGAAGAACCTGGCATGGAGGAGCCCTGAACTGATGGAGCATGGGATGAACTCTAGGCTGGGAGGGCACTGAATGACGAGTGGAACTGATGAGAACTATGAGAACCATGACCGATGATGCACCCTGGTGAACTGGGCAAGGTGACTGTGCATGCCTGGATGGACGGCCTCTGCCGTGCTGGAACTGACCTCCATGAGGAGCACCACTGAATCCACCCTGACCACAAGGCCTCTTGGCCTCCCTCTAAACCCTCTCCTTACCTCGAACCATCTCAATCCGTCGAGCAATGTTGATAACCTCCTCAAAAGTAGCACCAGACACTCTCTCTAGTCATAAGCAATCGAAGCTGAAAATCGAGGCCATCTATAAACCTCTTGATCCTCTCTCGATCTATGGGAACCAACCAAACTGCATGACGTGCTACTCGGAGAACCGCATCTCATACTGTGTAATAGATATATCACCCTGTCGAAGCTGCTCAAACTGCCTGCGCAGCTCCTCTCTGCGGGACTCAGGTGCAAACTTCTCCAGAAAGAGAATAGAGAATGCTGCCAAGTAAGGGGCGCTGCGCCAACCGGCCTATCGCCTCTCTTAAGCCTCCTACCAACTAAATGTAGCCCCAGAGAACTGGAAAGTAGTGAATGAGACCCCATTGGTCTCCAGAATACCTGTTGTCCGAAGTATCCCCTGATACTTGTCCAAGAAACCCTGTGCATCCTCGCCCTCGGCACCACTAAATGACGGAGGCTGGAGTCTCCCAAACCTCTCTAATTTGCGATGCTCATCCTCTAGCATAACACAAACTACATAGTCCTGAGCAGTTGCAACCGGCTGGGCTGGAGGTGCCTCCGATGTCTGAAGTCCCTAAACAACCTGCTCAGGTGTGCGAGCGGCGAGAGTCTGAGTGCCTTCCCCGACCTGAGAAGTGGTTGCGGCCATAGTAACTGAGACCGCCTGAGTAAGGCCAGTACAGACTGATAAGATCTGAGCTAGGGCCTCTTGAAGGCTAGGAATCACAATAGGCACAGAGGGTACTCGAGCTGGTCCCGCTGGAGCATTTGCGGCTAGGACCTGATCTGGAGTAACTGGAGGGTCTACAGGTACTGCCCCTGCTGCTGAGTGGGCTGCACCCTTTACCCCTACCACGTTCTCGGCCGCGGCCTCGACCTTTCACGGGCCTAACTAGTGGCTGGTCATCCTGTCCGGTAGTGTGAGTCCTCACCATCTGTGAGAGAATGAAACAAATTAGAAGTTTAGTTACCAGAATCAATGGATTCGCACGACAGGAATTCAAGAATGTGAGATTTTTCCTAAGGGTTCTACAGCCTCTCGAAGATAAGTACGGACGTTTCCGCACCGATCCGCAAGACTTTACTAAACCTGCTCATGACTTGTGAGACCTACGTAACCTAGGTTCTGATACTAACTTGTCACGACCCAAACTACCATGTCGTGATGGCGCCTATCGTGGTATTAGGCTAGCCGACTCATTACTCAAAACAACGTGATATTTCATTTAAAATCTAATTTCAAGTTATTTCATAGTAAAACATCATAAAGAAATTCAAAACAAGTGAAAAGTTCGGAAAGAAAAGCCCAACATCGAGTGTCACTTGTCATGAGTGTCTACAAAATCTGTCTAACAATACTAAGAGTAATACAGTCCGGAAATCCACTAAAACAACTATAGGAAGATAGGAAGGAGAAGAGCAGGGCTGCGATCGCCAGACAGCTACCTTGCCAACTCCGATAGATCCGCGCGGATGAAATAAACACTCGCTAGCCCGTCCAGTAACACCTAGATATGCACACAAGGTGCAGGGAGTAATATGAGTACACCAACTCAGTAAGTAACAACAGTAAATAAAGAATGAGCAGCAGTGACGAGTAGTAAAACACATAAACTCCACATCATGAAATCTCAATAAAATACAACATGCTTTCAAATCAGTATTTGAGTCAAATCATCTCGTTTAAAATCCAGTTCTGGTGAAAATTCATTTAAAGATATTTTTCAACAGTATCAACAGAGGCTCAAAACAAAAGAGAGTGAAAAATGATGAATTCACAAATAGACCCTCAGGCAAACCATCACTCATATACAGCCCCTCGGGCAAGCCTCGCAGTTACTCGTAAACAACCCCTCGGGCATACCTCACAATCAATCGCAACAGCCCCTAGGGCATACCTCACCATCACTCATACCTCCCAGTCACTCAACACTCGACACTCACTCTCAGTAGGTACTTGATCTCACTAGGGGTGTATACAGACTCCGGAGGGTCTCCTTCAGTCCAAGCACTCTATCAAGCCAAATCATGGAATAAATCACTCAAGCCCACGGCCTATATCAAACATGCTGCGGCGTGCAACCCGATCCCATAATATCCTCACAAATCATGACCTCGACCTCACTCAGTCATAAATCTCACAAGACACTAGGGCATTTCAGTAAAATACAGGGAACTCAGCCCAAAATAACATTTATGTGCATCAACACAGAGTAATAAAACTGAGTTATGTAGTAAACAAGTTTAATCATGACTGAGTATAGATTTCCAATCGAAAACAGTTAGAGGATAGTAAGAAAAAGTCCCCTAAGGGTCCAAACAATACTGGCACACGACCCAAACATGGCATTTAGCCCAATTTACAGAAACTCTTTCTAAAACACAAAGATATTATACAGTTTCAACAAAATATGCAACTCTACGGCTGCTACGGGACGGACCAAGTCAAAATCTCCAATGGTGCATGCCCACATGCCTGTCACCTAGCATGTGCGTCACCCCAAAATAGTAAAATGATACGAAATCCGGGGTTTCATACCCTCAGGACTAGATTTACAATCGTTACTTACCTCAAACCGATCAAATCTCTAACTTGCGATTCTCTTGCCTCTCGACTCAGCCTCCAAATGCTCCGCATCTATTCAAAATCAGTTTATTACAATCAATATGGGCTAATGGAATGAATTCTACAAGAAAAACAATCAAATTAGACCAAAATCCCAAAATCAGCTAAAACTCGGCCCCCGGGCCCACGTCTCAAAATCTGACAAAATTTACAAAACTAGAAAGCACATTCACTCACGAGTCCAACCCTACCAAATTTATCAAAATACGACCTCATTTGGCCCCTCAAATCCCCAAATCAAGCTCTCCAATTCCCAAGCCCTAGTCCCTTCATTTTCACCCCTAATCTTCAATAATTACATGATTAAACAACGGGAAATTACCATAAACACCAGTATTAGGGCTGAAATAACTTACCTCAATGAAAACCCCCTTGAATCCCTCTTCAAATCACTCCCCAAAGCTCCAAATCCAAAACAAATGGTGAAGAATACACAAAAATTCGCGAAGTGTGCGATATATACCTTCTGCCCAGGATTTTCGCACCTACGGCCTTTTTCTCGCAACCGCATGGCCGCACCTGCGGTCCAAGAATCCGCACCTACGCAAATCACTTAATCGCCCAGAATCCGCACCTGCGGCCAGGCCTCACGCCTGCGGGATCGCCGGTGCGTCCAAGCTTGCGCACCTTCCTCAACTCCCAAAACTCCGCATCTGCGGTCACCTTCCGTGCTTGCGACCCTCGCACCTGCGGCTCCCCATTCGCAGGTGCAGAAACATCAACAGACCTCACACCAACAGATTTTAGCAACTTTCAACCCAATAATCAACCAGTCAACCGTCCGAAACATACCCGAGGCCCTCGGGACCTCGACCAGTAATACCAAAAAGTCCCATATCAATATACGAACTTAGTCGAGCCTTCGGAACACTTAGAAGAACATCAAAACACCAAATCAACCTCGGATTCAAGCCTAAGAACTTTTAAACTTCCAATTTCGCAAACGACGCCGAAACCTACCAAACCTCATCCGAATAACCTCAAATTTTGCACACATGTCACAAATAGCATAACGAACCTACTCCAACTCCCAAAATTCCATTCCGACTCCGATATCAAATTTTCCACTGCCGACCGAAAATCACAAAATTTCTAATTTCACCAATTCAAGCCTAATCTACCACGGACCTCCAAGTTACATTCCGGACACACTCTTATGTCCAAAATCAACTAACGGATCTAATCGAACCATAAAAATCCAAATCCAAGATCGTTTACTCATAAGTCAACATCCGTTTGACTTTTCCAACTTAAACTTCTAAATAAGAGACTAAGTGTCTCATTCCACTTCAAAACCACTGTGGTCCCAAATCAACCAACCCGATACAACACAATATAGTTGAATAACACATAAAGAAGCAAAATGGGGGAAAACCGGACTATAACTCTCGAAACGACCAACCGGATCTTTACAGTAAGTTCCCTGGTTACAACGCCAAAATTTTATTATGCCGAACTCTAGTCCTAAAAAGGATAAGTGTTCACTGCAAATATAATCCGGTCTAAAATTCAGGAGTCGAATCCCACAAAGAACTAAGATTTAACTACAACTGTTGACTATCACTAAGAAGACAAGCACGAAAAATTTCTAAGTTAAGATTCTAATATATAATTAAGTATCAAATTAAATTAGTATAATAACAACTAAAGATACTACGAGTTGGAGAAAATATTAAGGAGGTATTGTGTTATGATTTTTCCAGTTGTCGGAATTTTTCCCGCTACGTCTTCTATAATTTTGCCTAAGTATTCTCTACCGATCGTGAGTACTTTGGGTATCGTAATTCTTTCTTGAGAAACTACCATAATTTAATAGACATATTCTCTCGAACTACACCAGCTGGCACTAATTTACCTCTCACTATGATCGTACCAAGGTTTAGTTATCTCTAATCCCGCCCTTTAAACCCTCTATATTGATCTCTCACATATGTTAGGAGTGATGTTGTTAAACAACTACCTAAATATGTACCCTCTCTCAAGCAATACATACTAAATAGGCACAGTCAATTGATGGCCATTCAATTAACAATAGTAAACACGTAGTTGAACAAGTAGAGAAATCTAATGGTTCGATTACATAGAAACATAACGAGAATTTATCCTACAAAAGGTTCCCTCAAAATCCTAGTTAAAAAATTAGTTATTCATAATATTATGCAAAATTATAATATTAGAATTAATAACCAATAATAAAAATAGGAAGAAGGAAGTGAAAAACTCGTAGAAGAATTCTCCGCCTTGCTCCTGGCGTGTTTTTGCCTCCTTGGGTCAAATTCCCTCTCTAATGATGTCTAAAAAGATGTCTAACCCTCAAAAAAATAACTTTAAGGGATATTACAGGGTAGGGGATGAATTCTACATGTCCACAACTAATGAGGAATTAAACTTTGCTCAGATGGCATCGTCGGCGCGAGGCACAGTCTATGGCACCATTGTTTCTGCGCAAGGCACTGTTTGGGGCGCCAATGACAGTGCCCTGGACAATGGCTTGCACTTTTTAAGGCGCTATTGTTTTTGTGCAAGGCACTGTCTGGGACACCAATGACAGTGCCCTGGACAATACCTTGCACTATCTATGGACATGAATTTTCATTGCCTTGCACTTCTTCTTTTTGTAACGACCCGGCCGGTTTTTTTGATCTCTAGTGCATCTTTCGATGGTTTGAGTCCTTGAGCAGCTTCACTTCAGGTATTATGACTTTGCGTGTGGTCAGAATTGAATTTTGGGGAGTTCGGAGTTAATTTGGAAAGAAAATTCTCATTTCGAAAGTTTTAAGTTGGAAAAATTGGCTAAGGTGTGATTTTTGAGTAAACAACCTTGGAATCGGGATTTGACAGTTCCAATAGGTTTGTATGATGATTTCGGGCTTGAGCGTATGCTCGGATTGGGTTTTGGATGAACTGGGAGCGTTTCGGCACCTAATATTGAAAGTTGGTTATTTGAAGGTCTTTGAAGTTCTTTAAATTTGGGTTGGAGTAGGTTTTGGTGATATTGAGGTCCAAATGGAATTCTGTGATAGGGAATAGTTCCATGGTATCATTTAAGACTTGCTCGTAAATTTTGGCGTCATTCCGAGTTGATTTGATAGGAATCGGACGCGCGAAAGCATTTTTAGAAATTTTTGAGTTCATGACTTAATACATGTGTTTTGCCGTCCGATTCATGGTTTTTGATGTTATTTCAGTTTTTCGATGGTGCGAGCGAGTTCATATGATATTTTTGGACTTGTGTGGGCATTTGGCGTGGAGCCCCAAGGGCTCGGGTGAGTTTCGGATGTTCGGAAGGTTGGGAAAAATTCAGTTTTCTGGTGTTTCATTGCTGGTGTTGCAGGTTTCGCAAATGCGAGAATATGTTCGCATTTGCAAGCCTCGCATTTTGTTGGTCTTCCAAGTACATGCAAGTATACGTGGTCGTCAAGTAATAAAGTGACTCGAAAGTTGGATGTCGAACCCACAGAGACTTAGATTGATCGTTAACTAAGCAAACTTAAATCAATTAATTGTCCAAGATATTGAAGAGTGATATTTTTCTATTAATCTACTATTGCAGAAATTAAACAAGTAACAATTAAATTATCTAGAATGCAAACATGTATGCAGAGGTTTTAATTCAGATGAGATGGAAATTCTAGGGTTGTGGTTGGTTTATCAATCCTATTAAGTTCAATAATCACACTCGTTGACCCAGATTATCTATGGTTGCTAATTAACTGGTCCGTTCATATGAATAGCATGTTCCCACAATACTATTCGCCTACCCACAATATATCAACCCTATATTCCTATGGTATTGATTCTATCACGAACAAATATAATACGATATTTAATTAAGCAAGACTGTTAGGTATATTCCTATCCTAACCGCGAAATCTTCCCCCGAGCCATATTTTCATAAACAAGCTCACTTTAATTCTACTCTAATATATACATGGCTTTTCCAAGCATAGCATAAATAGTAAATAGAACTCAACTGCTGGCCAAATAATTAAGCAATTATGCACATAATTAGAGAAACAACCAAAGATGATAACTCGAATTAACGGTAATATAATTAATAAACTTCAATATTCATGACAACCACTACGCGAATTTTATCTCCACATAGACATGGTATCAAAACAACAAATCAGCAAGAAAAAGTAAAGATTACTAAGTTTGATGGAAGAAAAGATGGAATTTGACAAATTCTGGCCTGCACGGCGGCTCCGTGATCTCCCTCGGTCTAATCTCCCCCAAAGTGGCATTTTTAGGTCTATTTATATGTGTAGGAAAAGACCTAAACGTGTAGTCCAAGTCCTAGTCAAACCCGGAGACGAAATAAATCTTCAAAACTCGGAATAGACCTCGCCTTAGGCCTGGCGTCGCCTGCCTAACGCCTGGTTCTGCTTGGCCTTTGCCTTGCAGCGCCAGCCTAATGCCAACTTCAAGCCTGGCATTGCCAGGTCCTCTCATTCACTTCTCTCGCGCACGCTTTCGACTTGTAGGTCTCCACTTTATTCTGCCTTCATCTCCAATTCACCTACACATAAAATAGACTCCATTACGCGCAAATAAAGTGTAATTTATCATTAAAGCATGTAAAATGCAAGGAAAATAATGTACAAAACTATGGAATTATAGCCCCACATCACATTTGCGAGAAAGGCTTCGCATTTGCGAAGAAGCCTGGTCTGGGCCTAGCTCGCATTTGCGACCCTGGAATTGTTCGCATTTGGAAGTCCGTTGTCGCATTTGCGACCTAGTCAGGAGGAAGCTAGTTCGCATTTGTGATATTTTTTTTGCATTTGCGACCTTCGCATTTGGGAACCATATGTCACAAATACAACATCTGAGACCTGTGCACAACTTATTAAATGTGGGACTTAGACCATTTAGCTCATTTTCTTTCATCTCTTGGGCGATTTTTAGAGCTTTTGGAAGAGTGTTTTCTCCTAGCACTTTGAGGTAAGTAATTTCTATACAACATGAGTTAAATACATAGATTAAGGGTAGATTAACATGTAAAAATTGGTGAAATCAAGGTTTTAGATGAAAACCTAGGTTTTGGATAAAAACGGGATCTGACCACGAAAATGGTTATTGAATTTGGTGAAAATCATATATTTGACTTCATGAGGTTATGGGTAGCACTTTTCTTCGAAAATTTCCGGAATCCGGACACGTGGGTCTGGGGGTGCATTTGGTAATTCTTCAATTGGGGTTGGGTAATCACTTTAATAATTAGAATATGAACTTTTGAACCTATATTGACTAATTTATATGATTTGACTAGCTTCGGGTCATTTGGCACCGAGTTGAGGATTTAAAGCCCAATTTTGGACTGGAAAGTAAGCTTTGAGATGAGGTAAGTTTCCTGTCTAACTATGTGAGGAGGAAATTACCCCCAGGTGTTGTATATTGATGTATGCTACTTGTTGTGGGGGCTACATACGCGCAAGGTGACGAGAGCCGTACGTAGCTGCATTCATGTTATTGTCCGAGTAGACATAGGTTCACATCATGCTATAGTTGTACTATTTGAGCAGTCTCTCGCCTATTAAATTCCTCTATTTTACATTTCTACTTGAGACAAGACTTGCTATTATAGAGACTTCACGGGTTTATGATTAGTCACCGAAAAATTTTACTCCTCTTACGGCATGTCTCTGTTATATTTATATTTCATTGAAAGGTTTTTATTAAAGGAATCACAACTCACACGTTTATTCGTGAGTGGGGTCAAGTACCCGTCAAAGCTTCTTATTCTAATGGGATCTGGTTGTTCACCTCGACAAGATTATGTATTTAACTCTTATGGGATCGGGCCGTTCACCTCGGCAGGATTTATGTACCACACTCTCATGGGAGAGGGCCGTTCGCCTCGGCAGTTTAATAGATGTCTGGTTCTTGCCGTTCGACCCTCGGCAGTGCACACTTTATTATTTATGTTGGATCGGGTCGTACGCCTCGACATTTCCTATATCATGTCCTCGTGAAATCATGTGCAATATTTGGCAAGAAGCCAGTGTATCCGTGAGTTTTCCTGATTTGAATTATGCTAATCTAATTGATGAGATCCACTACACCTATATGTGTGCTCCGATTATGGAGGGAATTTCTTATGGGAAGCTTGAGTTTATTGTAAAGAGGGAAATTTGTATCACGTATTATATGTTTATTTATTTCATTTATTTGCTCTGCCTCATGGTTATCTACCTCTTTACTGTATCTGATATTATTAGACCACTAGTGAGTGTCGATGTCGACCCCTCGTCACTACTCCTCCGGGGTTAGGCTAGATACTTAATGGATACACGTTATTTACGTACTCGTACTACACTTGCTGCACATTTTTGTGCGGTCACATATATGACTAGTGGCCTTGTGAGAGAAGAGACGTGTATGTATGCAGGGACTTAGGTGAGTTGCATTCCATATTACGACTCGCAACCGGCAGAGTCTCCTTTAGAGTATTTATATTTCTATTTTCCAATTTGTATTCCAGACATATGCTGTATTTTATTTTACCTACCTAGTTGATTCTCATGCACTTGTGACACCGGGTTTTGGGGTGATTATGGGTTGTCCTGTATTGAAATTGTTAAAATATTATTATTTACTCTGTAAATTCCATATTTCACTATTTAATTGAAGGAAATAGAACGGGAACCCTTCTGGGTCAACCTGGTCAACAGGGCTGCTATGGATGAAAACCCCTCCACAAATCGACGGTAATAGCCCGCCAAACCCAAGAAACTCTTGATCTCCGTAGCTGAAGTGGGTCTAGGCTAGTTTTGGACTGCCTCAATCTTCCTAGGATCTACTTGAATGCCCTCTGTTGATACAACGTGCCCCAAGAAAGCGTCTGAATCCAACCAAAAATCAGACTTTGAAAATTTAGCATACAACTAGCTATCTCTAAGAGTATGAAGCACAATCATAAGGTGTTGTTCATTCTCCTCTCTACTGCGGTAGTAGATCAAGATGTCGTCAATAAACATAATCACAAAGGAGTCCAATAGGCTTGAACAGTCGGTTCATCAAATCCATGAATGTTGTTGGGGCATTTGTCAACACAAAAGACATCACTAGAAATTCATAATGCATGTACCGAGTCCGAAAAGTTGTCTTAGGGACATCGGATGCCCTAATCCTCAACTGATGGTAGCCTGGTCTCAAATCAATCTTCGAAAGCACATTGCCACCCTGAAGCTAATCAAATAAGTCATCAATCCTTGGCAATGGATATTTATTCTTGATGGTGACTTTGTTCAACTGCCGATAATCTATGTACATCCTCATCGATCCATCCTTCTTCTTCACAAACAACACAGGTGCACCTCAGGGCGAGACACTAGGTCTAATGAAGCCCTTATCAAGGAAATCTTGAAATTGTTTCTTAAATTCTTTAAACTCTGGTGGGGCCATACGGTATGGCGGAATGGAAATGGTCTAAGTGCCCGGAGCCAAAACAATACAGAAATCAATATCCCTGTCGGGTGGCATCCCCAGCAGGTCAGCAGGAAATACCTCTAGAAACTCACGAACAACTGGCACGGAATCCATAGAAGGAACCTCTGCACTAGAATCATTAACATAAGCCTAAAAACCAGACACCCCTTCTCGACCATACGCCGAGCCTTCATATAAGAGATAACCCTGCTGGTAGAATGGCTAGGAGTCCCTCTCCACTCTAATCGAGGCAACTCCAGGAAGGCTAAGGTCACCGTCTTCGCGTGGCAGTCCAGTATAGCGTGATAAGGTGACAGCTAATCCATACCCAATATAACATTAAAATCAACCATATTGAGGAGTATAAGATCTACACTAGACTCATGACTCCCAATAGTGACCACACAGGAACGATAAACATGATCTACAACAATAGAGGTATGGACACATATACAGGGGCACTTAAAGAATCACGAGGCACAACCAAAAAAGAAGCAAAATAAGATGACACATAGGAGTAGGTAGACCCCAGATCAAATAGAACTGAAGCATCTCTACTACAAACTGAAACAGTACCAGTAATAACAACATCGGATGACTCAACCTCAGGCCTGACTGGAAAAGTATAACACCGGGGCTAGGCCCCATCACTCTGAACCATATCCCCTTGGATGGCCTCTAGCTGGTTGGCTTCCACCTTTAGCGGCCTGACCTCCACCTATAACACTCTGGCCCCTACCTATGGTTGGCTGACCCCTACCTCTGGCTAGCTGAGCACGCGGTGCAGCAACTGGTGCCGGAACCATGGGACGAGAATCTTGATGCTGTGGCGGAACGCCCAATAATATCAGACAGGTCATCCTGATATGCCCATAACCACTACACTCGAAACATCCATTCGGGTACTATGGCGGTGGAAACAAAGACTCACCCGAATGGGCCGGATAACCACGGTAATAACTCTAAATAGGAGGTGTACTGATAGGAGCTGGTGGTGCACTGTAGGCTGGCTGTCCAGAATGAGGCACGTAAGTACCACGATTCCCTGAAGTACTGTGGGATGCCTGAAGCGCTGAATGAAACGTCCTGGGAGGATGGCCCCTAGCAAAAGTACCCTTGCCTCCAGATGAGGCACCGCTGAACCCACCAGAATGATGAGGTCTCTTGCCAGACATCTGACCTCCCTGTCCAAGAAACATCTCGACTCGCCTGGTGACATTGGCAGCTGCCTGAAAAGAAATCTCACTCCCAGTCTCCTTAGCCATCTGCAATCTAATAGGCTGAGCAAGTCCTTCAATAAACCTCCTCCCCCTCTCTCTCGGTAGGAAGCAGAATAAGATCATGACAGGCCAAATCCAAAAAACGGGTCTCATACTGAGTAACAGTCGTATTGCCTTTCTAGAGATGCTCGAACTGACGACGATGCTCCTCTCTCAAGGTGATAGGCAGAAAATTCTCTAGGAAGAGCTGAAAGAACTGGTCCCAAGTAATATCAGGCGACCCAACTAGTCTGGTCAACAAATAATCTCTCCACCATTTCTTGGCGGAACCAGTCATCTGAAATGCAGCAAAGTCTACCCCATTGGTCTCCAATATACCCATGTTCCGTAGCACCTCATGACAACTGTCAAGATACTTCTGGGGATCCTCTGAAGTAGTACCACTGAAGTGAACTGGGAAGATCTTGGTAAACCATTCCAATCTCCACAAAGCCTCAGAAGACATAGTTGACCCATCACCGGTCTGTGCCGCAACAACCAACTGAACTACTCCGACTGAATGAGATGCTGGATTCTGGTACTAAGGAGCCATCTGCTCCGGAATGTGAGTAGCAGGAGTCTAGGCTCCTCCTCCAGCCTGAGAGATAGCTGGTTCCATAGGAAATGCGCTAGTCTGGGCAAACTCTCCATAAGGCCCAATAAACGGACCAGAGAATCCTGAAGAACTGGGGTGGCAATGAACCCCCGGGGACCTGAGCTGGCCCGACAACAAAAGTATGGGCTGGAACCTCCTCTTCAAACTCCACCTGAGGCTCCACTATTGGGGCTGCTACTCGGGCTCTAGGCTGAGCCCTGCCCCTGCCTCGGCCTCTGGCACGGCCTCGGCCTCGACCTCTGCCCATCGTAGGAGCTGCCACTGGAGGCTCTGGTGCTGCTCCGCTGAAGAATTGGTACGTGTTCTCTATCTTCGAGAGAATAAGAGTATAGGAGTTTAATCAGTACTAAGAAAACAAAATCGCACGACAAAGAAGAATAAAAGTTAAATTTGTTCCTAAACTTCATAGCCTCTAGGAGATAAGTATAGACGTCTCCGTACCGGTCCCCCAGACTCTACTAGCACTCATGAATTGTGAGACCTAGGTAACCTAGAGCTCTGATACCAACTTATCACGACCCGAATTCCCGCCGTCGGGGTCGTGATGGTGCCTAACATTCACTTGCTAGGCAAGCCAACGTTAGAGATTTATTAGGCAAATCCTTATTCAATTTCATAAAATACAGCAAATAAACTATAACGATTTATAAATGAGTGTGAAAATACATAACAACTTCTATATATATATATATATACTACCACCCGGATCTGGTGTCACAATTCACGAACTTCTAAGATTTTTTACTACAAGTAAATGTCTGAAAGAGAGATACAACTATTTTCGAAATGAAAGAAACAGTAAAGTGAAATGTATAGAAGGGAAGCCAAGGTCTGCGGACGCCGGCAGGTCTACCTTGAGTCTCCTATCAAGTGAATCTTGCAACCAACCTCGAGATCAGCTCTAACCAACACCAAAATCTGCACAGGAAGTGCATAGTGCAGTATTAGTACAACCGCCCCCATGTACTGGTAAGTGTCGAGCCTAACCTCGACGAAGTAGTAAGAGGCTACGACGGGTCACTCACAATTTAGCCTGTATGCAGTATATATAATAAAAGCAGAAAAAGGAAGACATAATAGAAACAAATAGTAATTTGCAAGAGGTAACTACAACTCACGGAAATAAGTCAACAGCGTCCAGGAATTTCCAATCCTTAAGTGCAATAAAGAATATCGTAAAGCTAACACAGTTCAAGGAAAAACATTAGCATATTGGTTGTTGCGGCGCGCAACCCGATCCTACCATACATCTCATATTCCTCCCTTATTTCCTCATAACAGTATAAACAACAGTAAATATAAATAAGAGTGTTGCGGCGTGCAAAAACCCGATCCCACCATATCACAATAACACAATCACAGTTCACCCTTATTCCACCAAACAATTCACTCTTATTACACTTGTTGTGGCGTGCAACCCGTTCCCACCGCACAGAATCAGTTCACCCTTATTCCACCTTAACATATCACTCTTATTCCACCTGTTGCAGCGTGCAATCCGACCCCGCCGTATCAATATTAATTACTCAGTATGTACATAAATTTCACAATGTAAATCACATAAACCCTTCACAATACTTAAACTCCAAACCGAAATAAATAGGAAACTTGTACACCATGAAACTTCACACAACTACTACTACACAGCGAGACCAATTCAGAATATACAACAAAAAGTACCGATAAACCAACTTAAGCAGATAATAGGAGATAATGAACTATAAGAGTAGAAAATATCATGAATAGAATGAAACAATGTCTAACATGTATCAATTAGGCATGGGAACACAATTAGAGCATGTAGCACTTAAGACATGGAAATAGACAATATGAGAAAAATGGGAGAAGACGTGGAAAAATAGATAATTTGGCGGCGCATAAGTATTCTTCACCTCACATATACACATCTCACATAGAATACACATAGCTAATAGTTCGAGGGCTCCTAATTCCCTCAAGTCAAGTTAGACACAACACTTACCTCGCTCCAAGGGTCACTCAATGCTCAATCACAACTTTTCCTCTATAATTCGCCTCCAAACCACTTGTACCGATCCACAATTGACTCAATAATATCAATTATTTCTAAAAGAATCAATTACAATGCATAAATTTAGATTCCCCAAACTTTCTCCCAAAAAAGTCAAAATTGACTCGGGACCCGCTTGGTGAAAATACGAGGTTCGGACCAAAACTCGTTCGCCCATTCACTTCCGATCCCGACTATGTAAAATTTGACCTCAATTCGAGGTCTAAATTCCAATTTTGCAAAAATCCCTAATTCACCGTGAAAATCTTAGATTCTAGGTTGAAATCTCATGAAATGTAATGGGTAATTGAAAGAAAGTAGGTTAGCATCACTTACCAACAAATTGGGGAAGAATAAGTCTTGGATAAATCGCCTCTAAGGTTTTAGGTTTTGAAAACTTGAGAAAAGAACCAAAAATCCCTTCCAAAAGTCATTTTGATCAGTTGCAGGTGTCGCATTTGCGACCTAGGTCGCAAATGCGAATAACCTATCGCAAATGCGAAGGTCTCCCCATTCCTTCTATCTTCGCAAATGCGAAGAAGATCTCGCAAATGCGAGCCTGGCCCTTTCCGCAATTGCGACCATGTGATCGCAAATGCGATCAGTCCCTTCCCCTGTCCCACTTCGCAAAAGCGATAAATTTTCACAAATGCGAGAACTATAAGTCCCATCTATTCTTTGCAAATGCGAGAAATATCTCGCAAATGCGAAACCTGTAGAGGTCGCAATTCTGATGCCTGATTTCGCATTTGCAAAATCAGAGGCCTACACCAAATATTTCCACACCAGCTATGCTCTAAGTCCAATTTTCACTCCGTAGCCTATCTGAAACTCATCCGAGCCCTCGGGGCTCCAAACAAAACATACACAAAGTCTAAAATATTATACGAACTTGCTCGCGTGACCAGAACACCAAAATAACACCTAAAACTACGAATTGAACACCAAATCAAATGAAATTTTCAAGAAAACTTTAAAACTTCTATTTTCACAACCAGGCGTCCGAATCACGTCAAACCGGCTCCGTTTTTCATGAAATTTAACAGACAAGTCATAAATATGGTATTAAACCTATACCGGGTTTCGGAACTAAAATACGGACCCGTTATCCAAAAAGTCAAACTTTGGTCAAACACTTCAAATTCATTAAGCTTTCAACTTTCAAATTTCAAATTTCAACAAAGTCCAATATCTCGGGCTAGGGACTTCCAAATTCGATTCCGGGCATGCGTCCAAGTCCCAATCACAGTACAGACCCACCGGGATTGTCAAAACATGAATCCTGGCCCGTCTACTAAAAATATTGACTGAAGTCAACTCAAATGAAGTTTTAGGCAAAAATCCTCAATTTTCATATTTTTAACATAAAAGCTTTCCAGAAAGACGCCCGGACTGTGCACACAAATCGAGGAAGGCTAAATCATGATTTTAAGGCTTCGGATTACAGAATTAGGTTTTAAAATCATAAGATGACATATCGGGTCATCACAATAATACTCTAAATTGTATGGATAAAATTATGAAATTAGTGTTGTAGGCATCTAAATTTTAATGGATTTAAATCCATAAAATTATTTGGACTATATTTTTGAATTAAAGATATATTAGTTCAATTAAATTTATTGGGCTATAAGTCCAACATATATGGATTATATAAATAAGTCCAAATCCATTGGGTTAGCCCATTTAATTGGGTCACAAGTGATGAGCCCACTTCATTAAGCCCAAGATGTCATTTTCCTAGAGGCCTAGTTTGGTGTCATGTGTCAAATGGCGTGGCTCGCCAAGTCAAACGGAAGAGCCAATAGGATCATGCCACGTGTCAAAATGACAATGCATGCCAAGTCACATTAAAAGGCTAATGAAATCGCACCATATGTGCAAGTTACATGTTCTGGCCAATCAAATGAGGTCTTGTCACACTTCAATTTGATTGGTCGGAAAGAGTTTGTTCTTATTACAACTCTTCCCTTCCAACACTATAAACAGGGGTCTTCATAACCTAGAAAAGACACCAGAACTTATAACAAGAAGCAAGAAAGAGCTCATGGATCAAACGCTGCAAATTCTTCCACTCAAGCTTCAAGCAATCAAGTTCAAGTTCACGCTCAAGAACGAAGGACAAATCAAGTTCAAGCTCAAGAACGAACAACAATCAAGATTCAAGGAGTAAGAGTTCAAATCAAAGTTCGTTCTAGTTGAATTCAAGATCATTGTTCGTGGCAACAAATATAGATTCAATATCAAGCTCAAATGCCCTTGAATTTATTTACTATTAGAAAGAAGAATCAGAGGAATCATAGAGATTGTACAGTCATGTTATTTGAAATCAAATACTACAATTGTTGCAATATTTTTCGATCTTGATTTTATTTTTTCAACACAAATTTATTGTCTGCGGGTGTAAAAAGAATCAAACTTTTAGTTGACTTTGAAAATACAGATCAAAACAAAGTCTAGATTGTATGGGTAAAATCATGAAATTAGTGTAAAAAGATTCAACAACAGTATATATGATATCTAAAAATAAAATTTAATTTAATTCTCAATGGAATTTTTGTAATGTAAAAAGGTAAATAATTGCTAAATTGTTTACAAAAATTAGATTATAGAATCCTAGATTCATTTGCATTAGAGTTCTATTATTAGTTGACTTCCTCTTTATTTGCGTTTCAAAATTTGGGGACATTTTTGTAACTTCTTAATTTACCTAGGGTTTAGGAATGTTTCTTTTTAACTCCACACAAAAATTAGTTGTCCCTAAATTTCAAAACTAATAAATTCTTTTATATAAAATTTAAAGTATATAAATGTAAAATTAATATGGAAGGAATAATAGCTATATGGTATAGTTAATACAAGGAAATAATTTATATAAGGACAATCTTAATGAATTTTAAAGTCCTAAATCTTAAGGCTTTTTACATAGTTAAATAAGGAAAGAATTAATAATCAAGTTTTACATTATTTTAAAGTCCTAAATTGTCCCGATCCAATTTCTCCTATAGGTCGTGATGGCGCTCAACACTACCATTAGGCAAAGCCAACAATGAACTAATCACATCATTGTTTATTTTAGTAATTTTTAAAATAGCCGATTTTTAATTAATGCATAAATAGGAGATAAAAACTTAACAAGGTGAGAGATACTAATTAAAGAGGAAATGAGATGAAGTAAAATAACCTAAAATCATCATGTGTCTACTAGCATGATTTTCAAGACCTGGTGTCACAAATGTATGATCTACTAGTAGAATATACAAAAGAATACTACACTACTGTTTGAAGTGAAATAGACAGAAAATAAAAGCAAAAGAAAGACTTCGGCTGCTGTAGAACAGGCTCAGAAGGCAGCTCACTGGAAAGTCTCGTATTAATCAAGGATGCACGTCGGACTGATATCCAGATGCACCTACCTCAGCTCCTATACGATTAGTGCAGAAGTGTAGCGTGAGTACAAAAATAACATATACCCAGTAAGTATCTAGTCTAACCTCAAAGAAGTAGTGACGAGGGGTCGACTTCGACACTTACTATGGGCTAACAATAAAAATACCAAAATTACAATTAAGCATGGGCTATACAAATACAACTGAAAACTCAATAACCTGAAAATAAATAGTCAATTTTTTCACTAATAGTAAATCCCAATTAATTTCCATAATTTAACAAATTAATCTCTCAAGCCAATGAAACAATATCAATAGATGCATCTATTCTATTACGGATGCGTTCACCCTGCTCCACAACAAGAGATAATACTTTATAAATAACTGATTCAAAGATTATTAAGAGGCTAGTTTTCAAGGAAATATCAGTTTTTATTAACGGTCAAGTAACCCGTCCAAAACTCAAGTAAATGAAACTCGACCTTTTACATTTCCTTTATCAAGTTTCTATATGATTTAAGAATTTAAATTAGCAAGTAGGGTGCAAATATCGCAAGTATCACATGATTTGGGTCCTAAACTATCCGGACATAAGCATAATTAGTAGCTGTGTACGGACTCTTGTCACCTCGTGTGCACGTAGCCTCCCCACACCACCACCACCACAAATAGAAGCACATATTAAATCAATTCACCAATGGGGTTAATTCCCTCTTACAAGGTTAGAAAAGAGACTTACCTCATCTCAAGCTTACTTTCCGGTCCAAAATTGTGCTTTAAACCCTCAATTCGGTGCCAAACAGAAAACTACTCGAAACTAGTCAAATATTATATAAAATAGTCAATACATGTTCAAAAGTTCATATCCCAACTATTAAAGTGATTACCGAACCCCAATTGAAAAATTCCCCAGGCCCACGTGCCCGAATTCCGAAAATATTTTGAGAGAGTTGTTACCCATAACCTCATGAACTCAAATATATGATTTTCACCCCATTTCATAATCAATTTCCTGGTTAAATCTCATTTTTATCAAAATCCTAGGTTTTACTCAAAATCTTATAAATCCCACCATTTTCCATGTTAAATCTACTTACGATTCGTGTATTTAGCTAAAGAATAGCTAGGGATCACTTACCTCTTGATGTTGATGAAAACCCTCTCAAAAATGCTCTCAAAATCGTCCAATACCAAGTGATAAATGAGGGAAATAAAGCTAAGTCCCGCATTAAATTTTGTTGCACAGGTCGCAAATGTCGCATTTGTGACACCTCGTTCGCAAATGCGAAGTTGAGCCCCCCACTGTCAAGGTCGTAAATGCGACAAAATATTCGCAAATGCAAAGGGAGGCTGGTCGCAAAAACGACTAGATATCTCGCAAATGGGAGTCCTGCCTTGGCCAGGCTTCTTCGCAATTGCAAAGCCTTTCTCGCAAATGCGAACCAATTCTCGCATTTGTGATACCTGAGACACTAGCAAAAAACCCAGAAAAATTGAAGTCTCCTCATTCATCCGAACGTGTCCGAAACTTACCCAAGCCCTCGGGACTCCACATCAAACGTCCACACAAGTCTAAAAACATCATACAAACTTGTTCGCACGATCAAAACACCAAAATAACATCTAAAATCACATATCGGACACCAAAACACATGGATTAACTCATGAAACCCAAAAACTTCCAAAAATACTTCCGCATGTCTGATTCCTATCAAATCAACTCGGAATGACGTTAAATTTTACGTGCAAGTCATAAACGGCCTTACAAAACTATTTCCGGTATTGGAATCCCAATTGGACCTGGTTAACACAAAAACCTAGAACTTTAGAACCTTCAAAGAGCAACTTTCATTATTAGGCACTGAAACGCTCCCCGGTCATCCAAAACCCGATCCAAACATACGCACAAGTCCAAAATCATCATATGAACCTATTAGAACCGTAAAATCTCGATCCCAAGATTGTTTACTCAAAATTTTGACCGAAGTCAAACTTAGTCCTTTTTGGCCAACCTTAAGGAACCAAGTGTTCCGATTTCAACCCGAACCCTTCCAAATCCCGAACTGACCATCCCTACAAGTCATAAAACAGTAAAAGCACATACTGAGAGTCTTATTTAGGGAACATGGTTCTAAAAAATGTTGGGTCATTACATTCTCCACCTCTTAAATAAATGTTCATCCTCGAACGGGTCTAGAATCATACATAGAATGTTAAATAAGTGTAGATATCTGCTCAGCACTCCTCGACTCCCAAGGCGTCTCCTTGACTGGTTGGCCCCTCCGCTGAACCTTTACCGCGGACATACTCTTGCACCTCAACTGGAGAACATGCCTATTAACAATGGCAACTCGCTCCTCCTCATAACCCAAGCTGTCATCTAACTGAATCGTGCTGAAGTCTAACACATGTAACCTGTCAGCATGATACCTCCGGAGCATAGACACGTGGAAAATCGGATGAACTCCCGATAGACTGGGAGGCAAAGAAAGCTCATAAGAAACCTCCCAAACTCGTCTCAACACCTCAAATGGGCCTATAAAGCTTGGGCTCAACTTTCCCTACCCTTAATTGGAGAGACTTTCAAGAGAACCTTCTCACCCACCATAAATGATAAATCACACCCCTTCTGATCTGCGTAACTCTTTTGTCTGTACTATGCTGTGCGAAGTCGCTCCTGAATCAACTTTACCTTTTCCAAGGCATCCTTCACCAAATCAGAACCATATAACTTAGCCTTGCGGGGCTCAAACCATTCGATGGGAGAATGACATCGCTGACCATATAAAGCCTCAAATGGAACCATCTCGATGTTGGACTGACAAATGTTGCTGTAAGCAAACTCGGCCAAAGGAAGGAATCGATCCCACTGCCCTCCAAAGTGAATCACACATGCTCTGAGCATGTCCTCAAAGATCTGAACCATCCGCTCCGACTGCCCGTTGGTCTGTGGATGAAATGTTGTGCTGATATCTACCCGTGTCCTCAACTCACTTTGTATTGCACTCCAGAAATGCGAAGTAAATTGAGGGCCTCTATCTGATATGATGGAAACAGGCACACCATGCAACCGAACTATCTCCTGAATATAAATCTGGGCCGACCTCTTTGAAGTATATGTGGTCACCACCGAAATGTAGTGTGCCGACTTGGTCAACCGGTCGACAATGACTCAAACTACATCAAACTTCTGCAAGGTCCGCGGCAACCCAACTACGAAGTCCATAGTAATGCGCTCCCATTTCCACTCAGGTATAGTCATCTGCTAGAGTAGGGCAGCTGGCCTCTAATGCTCATACTTAACCTGCTGGCAATTTAGACACCTCGCAACATAATCAACTATGTCCTTCTTCATCCACCACCACCAATAATGTTTCCTCAAGTTGCGATACATCTTCGTGGCACCTGGATGTATAGAATACCGAAAAATGTGTGCCTCCTCTAGGATCCTCTCCCTCAAGCCATCAACATTAGGGATACATAGCTGACCCTGGAGTCACATAACACCATCCTCACCGATGGTAACCTCATTGGAACTACCATGTATTACCATCTATCTGAGAAACAACAAGTGCGGGCCATCATACTGCCGAGCTTTGATCTGCTCCAATACTGAAGACTGGGAAACAACGCATGCGAGAACTCGATTGGGCTCTGAAATGTCCAACCTTACAAGTCTTTTAGCCAAGGGATGAATGTCCAAAGCTAATGGCATGTCCTCTGCTAAAATGAATGCCAAGCTACCCATACTCTCCGCCTTTTTGCAAAAAGGCATCCGCAACTACATTTAGGGGTGTGCATTCGATTTATCGATTCGATTTGACCCTTATCGATAATTACTTATCGATTA
>ML355916.1:0-51114 GCA_005239505.1 Nicotiana paniculata | reverse complement strand
CCCCCCCCCCCCCCTTGTGTGGTATTGACGTATAAAACATCACACGGAATACTGGAAACACATGTTAGCATAGGACTAAAATCCTAGTCAATAGAAAATAAAGTGTTTGTCTTTGAGAAAACCAGGATAGTATGAAACAAGTTTAGAACAGACTTTAGGTGTAGCATTAAAGAGCATTCTAATATACATAGGACTTAGTACCAAAGGTTTCATTCAAGTAAAAAGGGGGTTTTCATAGAGTTAGGGTAGTCTTTAAACACAATATGCAGAAATTGGCAACTTAACAACATACAACCACAATAGTCAGGCTCATGTTGAAGTGAACTGCTATTGAAGGTCAAAATTAAACATGTTAAGATGCTACATGGTACAGAACCCATCTCATGAAACAAAGATCACAGAGTTCAAGTCATAGAGAAACATAACACAAACAGTAGGTTATTCCTATGCGTTCAATTAACACATAATGACATCAAAATTGAACATTATCATAGTTGAATCATTCTCACACATGTTCAGATACATATGCAGAAAGAATGAAAGAAACTAAACGTTGTGAGGGTTTAAACACTAACCAGCAGCAAAATCAAAAGAGTGAAGAGTGTAATAGCAAAAACCCCAAATCCCTGATGCTTCAGAGTTCAGAAGAGCCTCGAGAATGGGCTCCGAGCAGTGCTTGCACCGTAGGAGGTTTTTCAATACTTTTAGACAGTGTTCGAGTGTAACAGTGAGTGAGTGAGTGAGAGTAGTGAAACAGTAGCAGGGATTAGGATTCAAAAAATCTCTCTCTAAGGGGTTTTATGAGAGGGATTTATAAAGTAGCATATTTCATTCATAAAATAGGAAACACGATAAACATTAAACACAAAATAAGGAAACATATATTAGAATAAATTATAATCGAATTTTAGAGCAAATAGTATATAAAATAAGGGTGTTCAGTGAATTAACAGAGAATAAGAAAAAATAATATGCAAATAACACTTAAAATAAATAAATAAAATAGATTGAACAGAGAATGAGGAAAATATCATACGAAAATCAATTAGAGTCAGTCTTAGGGCAAATAAAAGAAAAAAAATGGGGAAACATGTTGGGTTAAACATAAATAAGGAAAATATTAGTTAAACATGGGAAAAGCAAGAGTATCAATCAAGAATCAGTAAAGAATAAGGGAAAATCTCAAACCCTAGTTCAAAAGGAAAGCATAGATGGTCGAAAATCTCACTGAATCGAACCATATAACCTGATAGTGAGTGCATATAGACGAAATATCTAAATCTCAAAAGATGAAGGTGGTGGAATCCGATTTCGGGACTGCTACTTCCCAAAATTGGGGCAAGTACTATGTAACACCATAGTCTTTCAAATAATACTGAGGTAACACATAAAAGGTAAGAAAATCATGGAAGGAATCCATGATTGAGACGGATTCGGGGGAGACTGGGGGCGGATACGGTTTGAGGGGAGAGAGTGGAGAGGATTCTGAGGTGGCGGGTAAAGGAAAATGGCGTTAGGGTTTCTAGGGGTTAGATAATAAAAATGAGGGATTGATTTTGGGCAGTTGATCTTAGAGATCAACAGCCAGGATTTTTAAAGAGTTGGGTCAGGTTAATGGACGGGTATAGGGTTGTTGGTGTTGGGCTTGGGGCAATTGAGGTTTTGGCCTAATGGTTTGGGCTGAATTTGGTCCGAAAATCAGCTTGATTTGGGCCAGCTCTTGAAACCCTTGAAAATTAATAAAAAATTAAATTATTAAAACATCTAATAAATGGTAAAAATAATATTTATTCTATGAAACTATTTTAGAATAATATCTCAACATTATAAAAATATAAAAATGATACTTTGACATAAATAATATAATAAATGCAATTATTTGTAGAATATAGGCCATTATTGCAAAATTAGATAAATAGCTTAAAAATGCTAATGTGATTATAAAAATAGAATAAAAATATTTGAAACATGTATTATGGATGAAAATAATAATTTTTAGGTAATTAAGTCATCATAAAATAATTTAAAGGATAATTACTAGATATTTATATAATTTAAATATGAGAAAATTAATTTAAAGCTCTAAAAATTATGGAAAATTATAGAAAATGCTTGTATAGGTTTGTAAACTAAATGATGATGCAAATATACTATTTTGGAAGTATATATATAGTTTTTCAAAAATATGAGGGCAAAATTCGGTATCAACATTCACCACTATTGATAGGTCTACCAAAAGACTTCATATCTCCAAGAATTTTGCTGAACCTGGAGAACATCTCTTCCATTGATTCTCCATCCTTTATTTGAAATAACTTGTAGTCCTGAACCAGAAGATTTATCCTAGTTTCTTTCACTTTGTTGGTTCCCTCGTAAGTGACCTCCAATTTGTCCCACATTTCTTTGGCAGTTTTACAACTTGATATCTTTTCATATTGTTCTCCACTGATAGCGTTGTACAGTAGATTGACAGCAGCTTGTTCATCAGTGTAGTCATCTAAGTCAAGAGGACCAGTTGATGTGATAACTTGACCATTTGCATCCTTCTTTGGTGGGATTGGAAAATTTTCCTTCTTGATCACACGCCAAACTTTGATGTCATATGACATTGTGTAAGTTTCCATGCGCACTTTCCAGTGAGAAATGTGCTGACCGTTGAAATAAGGAGGTCGAACCTGAGAGGTTCCTTCTTGAAATAAAGCACCAACAACAATGTTAGATCCCATGATCTTTTTCTAACCAGCTGTTAAACAGAGATTGTGAGCCTGCTCTGATACCAATTGAAAGTACAAGGGGGAGGTGAATTGTGATCTATTAAAAAGCCGACTAACGATGATTTTAGTTGACTAAACAAAGTGCAGAATGAAAGATAACAGTAAATAAAAGGTAAGTGACACACAACAATTTTATACTGGTTCAGTACCGTTTTGGTACTTACATCCAGTTTCCCTTGGGTCACAAGAGTTCCCTTTAGATCTTTGAAATTATTACAATACAAATGGTTTTGACTCGTTCACCACCAACAAAAAATGGCAACAATGAATTCTTAATGTTTGACACAAATCTCTTTTGTGTTCCAATTCTTCCTATATTTTGAGACACTGATAAACTAAGGATTACAGTGTTTAGGCAAAGAAGTAAAGAGACTTAAAAAACAATGTGTGTAGTTCTGCAAGTCTTCCATTTGATCTTAGTTGTCTTATATAGGAGAGGAAAGAGTCGTTGAGTCTTGACACAAATTAGAGGCACGAGATCATCAACTCCATGATAGTAGTGGAATGTGAATCAGCTGAGTATGACTCTATCTTTGCCTTGATGGCACAGTCTGATGATGATGAAGATGATGACGATGATGGTGAGATAAACTTTCTAGATATTCAAAGAAATCTGAAATCCTATTCTCAGAAAAAACTTATGCCCATGGAAAATGTTTCAATTAATGCTTATCATAGTCTTATAAATGATAAAAATGCATCAACAGTGGAAGTAGGAGAAGCAGAACAGTCGAAAGATGATCTAGTAGTCGTTGTGGTAGATTTAAAGGAAACCATTGAGAGTCTGAAGAAAGAAAAAGATTCCTTAACTGAAAAAAACCGCAAACATAGAACATGAGAGAGATGATTTAATGGTTGTTTTGGTCGATCTAAAATAGACCATTGAGTGTTTTAAAAAGGAAAAAGAAGTCTTAACTGAAAAGGTTTCTAACATAGAGCAGAGAGACGATCTATTAGTAGTAGTTATAGATCTGAAGGGTACAATTGAGGAACTAAAAGGAGAAGGTAGGCATGAGATTCTTCAAAACGGAAAGGAAGTTGCAGATGAAACACATCTTAGGCTTAAAGATGAGCTAAAATTAGTGAAATCTAGTTTGTGTGTTGAACTCGAGAAAAACAAACAACTCCAGGAAGAAGTAGGTAGAGTCAAGAGTGATCTTGAAAAATCACTCAAGTAGACCTGGTCCTCTGATGCTATCACTGCCATGTATACGAACAATGGGGTAAACAGGTAGGGAATCGGGTTCCAAAAGGAAAAAACTCCCTACAACGCTCATAGCAAGTACGTTATTATACCTGAAAACTGGCTTTGCACTCACTGTGGTAACATTGGGCAATTTAAGGAAACCTGTAAGGCCAATTTTCAGTCAACAGAAAAACAAACTTTTTGCTAAAAAGGTAACTACTGCTAGAGAACCTGGTCCCTCATATAAAAGACATGTGATGCCTTTTTGGACCAAAAGAACCCTCATTCACCCCTTTCCTCATTACAAGGGACCCAAACTTGTTTGGGTTCCTAAGTCTCACCCTTGATTTCCTTGTATAGAGAGCAGTGAAGGGGAGCAACCAATAATGGTACATGGATAGTGGTTACTTAAAGCACATGAGCAGAAGTACAAATGATTTCCTTTCATTGAAGGCCCTGCAAGGAGGGAGTTTATCCTTTGTAAATAGAAAGAAGGTATACATTCTGGGAGTTGGAAGGATTGGGAAGTCTCTCTCTCACTCTATTGAAAATGTGTACTATATGAACGGGTTGAAGTACAACTTCCTGAGTGCTTCCCAAATCTATAACAAGGGAAACAAAGTGGAATTCGTGTCAAAGGTATGCACAGTCACAAATCATGTGACTGGTGAAGTGGTGTTAGTGGCTAAAAGATACAAAAATATCTATGTTGCTGATTTTGAGTCCTTACAGAGTGGTGATCTCAGTTGTCTAAGTCTTGTTGATGATGATGTTGAACTATGGCACATAAGGCTGGGTCATACAAGTTTTTCGTTGCTGAACAAATTGGCCAAGAAGGACCTGGTTCGTGGTCTGCCCAAGTCAAGCTTCAAGGATCACAAGGTGTGTGATTCATGTGTAAAAGGAAAGCATGCCAGATCCTCTTTCAAGCCCAAAAAGGAAGTTAATACCTCAAGGCCCCGTGATCTTCTCCACATGGAGCTATGTGGACCTATGAGGGTGCCAAGTACAGGTGGAAAGAGGTACATCGTCGTTATAGTGGACGATTATTCCAGATTCACCTGGACTCTATTTCTCAGAACCAAGGATGAAACCTTTCAAGTGTTTGCTGCATTTGTTAAGAAGATCCAGGTGAAGATGAGAAATAATGTAGTATGTATCAAATCTGACCATGGGACAAAATTTGATAATGCCGAATTCGGCGAATTCTTTGCTAAAAATGGCACCACTCACAATTTTTCAGCTCCAAGAACACATCAACAAAATGGTGTTGTGGAAAGGAAGAATTGGACTCTTGAAGACATGGCAAGAACAATGCTGATTGACAGTGGTATTGCAAAAAGCTTCTGGGAAGAAGCAGTTAACACTTCATGCTACTTGATAAACAGGTGCATGATCAGGTCCCTTCTGAACAAAACCCCATATGAACTGCTGAACGGAAGGAAGCCCAAGCTGACACATTTAAGGACCTTTGGATGTAAATGTTTTATTCTCAATAACGAAAAGGAAGCACTTGGAAGATTCGATGCCAAAAGCGATGAAGGAATCTTTCTAGGTTATTAATCACAAAGCAAAGCCTACAAAGTATACAACAAAAGAAGTCAATGTTTTGAGGAAAGCATACATGTGATCTTTGATGAATCTCACCACTCTTGTGAAAAGGATTTGCATGATAAGAGTGATCAAGACGGAGAACATTCAACTGTCCCTGGTGAAGTAATTGACATGGAAAATGGAAAGGCGGACATGATGAGCCACGTCAAGGAGTCAAATGAGGATGGTGCAACTATATCTCCAACTAATGGAGAGGAACTCGGTCCCGCAATCACAACAACTGAAGCTGAGAACAGAATTTTTGATGTTGTGCAAGGAAACCCACATGCTGGGATAAGAAGCAGTCAAGGATCACAGTCAGAAATACCTGGATCATCTAACAATGAGATTCAGGTGTCTAATTGGAAGCACAAAGGTTCACACACTCTTGAAAACATAATCACTCCTCTTGATTCAGGAATTCAAACCAAATCAAAGGCTAGAAATTCACTTGCCTTCTCAGCCTTTCTATCTCAAATAGAGCCCAAAAATATCAAAGAAGCATTAAAAGATGCAGACTGGATTACAGCTATGCAAGAAGAACTCCATCAATTTAAGAGGAACAATATATGGCACCTAGTTCCATGACCTTCAGGTCGAACTGTTATAGGAAGCAGGCGGGTATTCAGGAACAAACTTGATGAGTTTGGAAACACAACAAGGAACAAGGTAAGGCTAGTATTCAAGGCTACAATCAGGAAGAAGGTATTGACTATGATGAAACCTTGCTCCAGTTGCTCGAATGGAGGCAATAAGAATTCTTATTTCCTTTGCATTGCGTATGGAATTCAAATTGTTCCAAATGGATGTCAAAAGTGCATTTCTGAATGGTTTTCTAAAATAAGAGGTCTTCGTCAAGAAACAACCTGGATTTGAGAATCATGAGTATCCTGAGCACGTCTTTAAAATTGACAAGGCTTTGTATGGGCTAAAGCAGGCTCCTTGTGCTTAGTATGAAATATTGTCAAAATGTCTTCTAGAAAATGGCTTTACAAGAGGACAAATTGAAAACACCTTTTTTCAGAAGAAACAAGGGAGGAACCTGCTCGTTGTGCAAATCTAGGTTGATGACATCATTTTTGGAGCAACGATCGATTCTTTGGGTGAGGAATTTGCAAAACTCATGGGAAGTGAGTTTGAAATGAGCATGATTGGGGAGTTGAATTTCTTCTTGGGTTTACAAGTGAAGCAAACTCCCACGGGGACAATTATAAGCTAGCAGAAGTACATTTAGGAGCTACTGAAGAGATTTGACATGGAAACATAAAAAATCATTGATACTCCAATTTCCACAACCACTCGTCTGGACATGGATGAACCTGGCTCCTTTATGAATGAATCCATGTATAGAGGTATCATAGGGTCACTCCTATACCTCACAGCAAGTAGACCGGATATTGTTTTTAGTGTGGGTCTTTGCGACAGATTTCAACCTAATCCAAAGGAATCACATGTGAAGGAATCCAAGTGAATCCTAATATTTCTCAAAGGAAAACGGGACTTGGTTCTCTACTATCCCTCAAGAGACAATTTTGATTTAGTTAGGTATGTTGATGTTGATTATGCGGGATATCTGGTGGATAGGAAAAGCACTTCTGGCATGGGACATTTTCTGGGTTCATGTCTAATTTCATGGGGTACAAGAAAACAAAAATCAGTGGCCCTCTCAACTGCAAAAGTTGAATACGTGGTAGCTGCCTCTTACTATGCTCACTTACTGTGGATTAAGCAGCAGCTGGAAGACTTTGGAGTGTTTTCTAATTGCGTGCCCTCACTCTGTGACAATACCAGTGCTCTTAACATGGCCAAGAATCCAGTTCAACATAAGAGAACAAAGCACATCGATGTGCGACACCATTTTCTCAGAGACAACGTTGAAAAATGGTTCATCTGTATGAAATTTTGCAGCACAGAAGATCAAATTGCAGACATATTCACCAAAGCACCGAGTAGAGAGCACTTAGAAAAGAATCGCTTGGCACTAGGGTTGATGAAACCAAGATGAGGACCTGGTCCCTCAATGATTGGCTACGAAAGAAATATACAGGTACAATGGCTAAAAAGTGTTTTTTGGAAAAGTGTAACTCATCATTACAGGTAGACACGCGTGATGATTATCGAGCAAACAAGCAGCTAATGCATTGCATGTTGGTCAAATTATGAGGCTTACATTTGCAAAATCTGTCAGGGAACCTGGTTCCCTCGACACAGGTTAGTAGTTTCTTTGTACTCTCATGCACAATTTTTTAAACGGTTGGAACGGTGCGACGTCATTACATTGTCAGTTTCTTTTCTTTCCCAATTTGTGAACTATAACGTCTCGCCCATTATAAAGAGACCCGACTAACAAAATTTCCACTTATTCCTAACCGGTCCCTCACCCATATTAAATATATCTATTCGTAATCACTTTCACCACTGCTCACGTTAAAAAAAAAATCCAAAATTCCTCTTTTTCCTTCTTCAAACCAAACTCTCTCTTCTCCAACTCATTGCACTCTACCATGTCTGAAAATCAGGAAACACAAGATGTTCCAAGTGTCGTCCCCACTATGTCCTCACCTATAGAAGCGTCAGTTATAGAGCCAAAACTCTCCACTCCGACTAGTCCAAACCCTACGACAGAGTCACAACCACCCTCTGTTTCCTCTCCAACCCAATTGAGTAATGTTTTTCATCGGAGTCATAAAACATCGACTCCCAAGAATTTTGTGGTTGTGACCTCTCCTTCTGTCTCGCCGGAAAAAATGGTTGAAGACGATACAGTAGAAGAAGTAGAAAATCAAGAAATTTCTAGTCTAACAATGAAAGAATGCTCTGGCAAAGAGCAATATGTTGGTCATATCTATGATGAATTGACAATGACAGCCCCTAGCCTTGATTCTATAGGTAATACTTTTCTTACTTCTGGGTTTACCATGGGGTTACAAGAACAAGAGGCCATAGAAAATATGTTGTCAATAGCCGCTGAGGGATGTGTTATTGAGGACGGTGAAGGTGTGTCTGAGTCTCAGGGGGAAGAAAAATAGTACGCTTGTGGAGAATAGGGAACCAGTGCCTGTTGAAACATCAGCACCGGACAGTACTACTGGGGCACCAAATGAGGGACCTAGTTCCTCCATCCAAGATAAGCCAACCCTTGGTTCCACTCAAGCACCCCCAGGTCAGTACTGATCCTGCTCCGTCCCCTCACTTCTACGCTGAGCCTTTATCCAGGGTTGTTCCTTAAATGAGATCTTTATCTGAGAAGGAGAATGTGGACAATGAAGATGATTATGACAATGCGGCTATTGCTATTTTTATTAGGTCTAGGAGTAGACATGCTACTACTCAAGAGACAACTTCTAAGAGACCTACCACTAGGTTGCGAAAGAAGGAGACTCTTGAATCTATTATTAGGAAAAGCAAAGAACAACAAAAGAGGAGAAGATTGGTAAAGGATGGGAAGATTGTGAATGAGAAAGTAGTGTCAGTTGTCAATGTTGATGATGAAGTGGATGAGGAACCTGGTTCCTTAACTCACAAGTTCTCACAGAAGCACATTATTCCCAAGTCAAAAAGGGATTCCTCTATGAGTACGGAGAGTTTCAACAAAATTGAACGTGACAACTCTGGTGAAAAGGTAGTTGAGGAATCTGGAGAAAAAGTGACAGAAGAATCAGTTGAAAAAGTATCTGAGAAGGGGATGTCTCATAAATCTGATGAGAAAGGAAAGAGTGATCGCAAATCCGTGAAAAGGAAGGGTAATGCCAGTGTGAAACCTGGTTCCTCCAAAAAGACCAAAGTTAATGATACCAAGGATGCTGGAAAGGAAAAATTAAAAAATCAAAAGGTCCTGTGGGGCCATACATTTTCCCTATGATATTTTTGATATGGCTGGCATGCGCCAATTGGTGGAGATATGTGAATTACAATGAGGACACCCATGTTCACAAGTGATAGTACCAAAGTTTATGAGGAAGAAGTGCACAGTTTTTATACCGACTTCTTTACTATTGAGGATGATCATATTTGTATAATGGTGAATGGTGTTGATTTTGTGATGGACTCTGTTGTACTAGGAACCATTTTGGGAGTGCATGTTGAGGGTTTGTCTTCTTTTTAGGGACCTTCTCTTCGAACTTTAGAAATGCTATCTTGAAGGGTAAGGCAGTTCAACAAGGGGAACGAATACACAAGAAGGCCCTCCTTCCAGTGTACCAACTGCTGTTTGAATTAGTGAACAAGGTTTTGCTCCATCGTGCAGAAAGAAGGTCCATTACATCTCGAGCAGACCTGGTTCTCACGGAAGCACTGGATGGGTACACAACTATAAACCTGTCTGGCATAATGATAGAGCACATGCAGAAGGTAGCAGAGCTCAAGAATGGTAATCATGGGGTGCCTTACGGCTTCTATCTCACTAAGGTCTTTGAGCTCTTCAAAGTCCCTTTGTTAAAAGCTAAGGCGGGTACTTGTAAGCAAACCTTCTCCAAGACCACCCTAGAGGAATGCGAATGCATTGATAAGATTGGAAGGGTTGGAAGCAATCCTACTATCTCCCAGTTGATCAACGCTCAAAATAGTGCCACTGATGAGATAAAGAAGTTGAAGGCAAGAAATGCCATTCTTGAGGGTCAGCTAAGTCAGCTTCAGGAGGTACCTGGTTCCAGCAGCTCTCAAAGCACAGAAGTTTCCCGTCTAACAAAAGAAATTGTTGACCTCAAGAAACAGGTTGAGGACCTGAAGGAGAAACTGCTCAATGAGTAGATATCAACAAATGCCCGAATGGACATCCTTCTTAAAACCCTTTCCTCATCATCTGGGCCTTCCCCTTCCAGTGCTCCCTAGAAAGTGTTCCCTTTCTAGTGTCAAGTCTTAGTGTATGTCCTGTGTTTTAGTTCTAATGATGTTTATGACTAGTACTTTTGTTTTTGTTGTTTTTATTTTGTCGATGTGTTGGTAATAAGGGAACTGCTCGCTGCTTAATATCCAAATATTAATGAAAGCTTCCTCCTTTTGTTGTGTATGCCTTGCTCTTATGTTCTGTTCTTAATCATGTTTAGGTGCACACATGTGGCATGAGTTAGCCAAACTAGAATTTTTTTGCTTATTGCTTGTTGCTGCTCTTTTTATGATGCCAAAATGGGGAAAAATAATTGAGGGGGAACAAATTCAGGGAGAATACAGGATATGTGTATGTCATTCTGGTTCTTAGGAGGAACTTCAATTATAAGTTTGTCATCATAAAAAAGGGAGAAACTGATAGGTTATATGTACCTTTGTTATGTTTTGATGAGCTAACAAAATTAATGATAAGAACTGGATAAGGAACCTGATACACATCCTCAAGTACGTGGGAATAACAAGTCTCAGGCTAGACATGTAAATTAACTCTTCATAAGTCAAAGAAACAACAAGGGGAACATATGGACACTAGTTCCCCTGGTGACCGTACCAGTCAACTCCCCAACAACTCTAAAGTTGCTGCCCGCATACGCAACATTGTAATACAGTACATCAGTCAACTTCATTGGGAATACCCATGTACCAGTCATGCTTGCATCATTCAAATGATCTCACCAATTTTATATTAACATTAAACCAAAGGAAAAACATTACTTGAACATTGAAGAATCCATCAAGCACTCTCTTAGGTGATCAATCAATCTGGCAAGTGACTCTCAAGAGCATCAAGAACACAGAGCAACATAACAAAGCACCAGTTCCCTGTATTGAGTTATTACATGTCCTTAGTTGTGTCGCATCATTGTTAACATTCTTTCATTGTAATTCCTACTTAGCTTAGTTAGAAGCATTGTGTAGGAAACCTTTGTAGATCATAAACCCTTGTGTTTGTGTCTTGGCTAGAGTTAGTCGAGTTGTAAGTCTTTGTAATAGAGTTATTATAGAGTGGCTTGTAATAGAGTTGTTACAAGTTAGTGAGGGATTAAGAGGTTAATTCCTATGTTATAATAGGTTGTAATCTAAAGTTTGCTCAGTAGTGAAGTTGAAATCCTACAAGGGTAGGCCGTGGTTTTTAATCCCATGAGCTGGGAGTTTTTCACATAAAACTTCATTGTGCCATTTGCTCACTGCAGTGTGCATATGTTCTGTGGAAACTAATAGAGAATCTGTTTCTCTATATAGTTTGATGGACCCTTAGATTCTATCGACGAGCGCGACACTAATCATGTAATTTCAAGAGATGATGATCATGAGTTTTAGCTTGACATGACTAGCTAGTTGATTTAACGTTATGGAAAAAAAATCTTACAAATTGAATTGCCCATATACATGAATGTAGCTAATAAAACAAAGCATCATAAGCTTGGACGTTTGTCCCTCTTGGAGATATATATTCAATAATACATGTTTGTCAGACGCTATAGTACTGTAACAACAAAAAATAATTAATAATAAAATTGAACAACTTTTAAAGCCTGATGATCTTGTTACAGAACACCATTGCGCGTGAAATGCGACTTGTAAATTTTTTGTTCATATTTCCCTCTTTTTTAATTTGTTTGTGACTTGACACAAAGTTTAATAAAGAAATAAAAACTTTTAAAATTTACGGTTTTAAATTGCCATAATATTTGTGTGGCTATAAGATTTTGAAATTTGTGATCTTAAATAACTCATAACATTTTTGTGGCTATAAATGCTTTTCATTAAAAAAAATTAAGAATATGTCAATCTTTTTGAAATAAAGGGAATACATAATTACCAAAAATATCTCTTATCAAATTAGTTCCGACCAATCAAACAATCTTAGATGTCATAGCAACCTTTCTGCGCCATAAGCCCTTATTTAATGTGTATAAATATGTTTGGTGGTAGTTAGAAACCTCATGTAAATTTATAAATTGAACTTCTAATTAGGATTTTTGGGTATAACAACAACCAGGTCCCAATATCCTAAACAGAAATTGCCTAGATTTATGTTGGTCGTCTCTACCACAATTCACGTCCTTTACTCGAACTTTAATTAGACCAACAATGCTAGCAAGCTCATACAGGAGGAGTTAACATCTATGCACATTTCGGGAAATATCGTTCGTTTTTTCTCTTAAAATATATATTTTACGTTAGACAAAATAATAATTTAATTATTTTCTAATTTTTAAGACTTAATTAGCTAAAATTTTGGTTATTAAATACTTCCTTATTTAAAATATGTATATTTTTGTATAACGATATTAAACGCACTAAATATTCTTTTATAAATAAACTACTAATGTGATGACCCATAGGGTCATCTTGTGTTTTTCAATTATGCACTCGTTAGCCTTAAAAAACTTATTTTTATCTACCTCAATTTGCGTGCACAGTCTGGGCATAATTCCGGAAAGCCTTCATGTGAAAAATTGAATAAATAAAAAATTTTGGCATTTAAAAATGATTTTAGTCGACTTTGGTCAACGTTTTGGGTAAATGAACCCGGATCCATGTTTCGGGGGTCCCAATGGGTCTGTAGTAAAATATGAGACCTGGGCGTATGCCTGGAATCAAATTTCGAGGTCCCTAACCCGAGAAATGAATTTTTGACTAAAATTGAACGACTGAAAATTATTGATTTTGAAGAATTTGCTTAATGTTTGATCTTGATGGTATCGGGTCCGTATTTTGGTTCTGGAGCCCGGTATATGTGCATTATGATATTTAAATCGCGTATGTAAAATTTGGTAAGAATCGGAGCTGATTTAACGTGATTCGGACTTTCGGTTGAGAAAGTAGTAATTTTAAGGTGTTCTTGAGAAAATCGTAGATTTTGGTGCTAAATTTTTAGTTCTAGGTGTTATTTTGGCGATTTGATCGCACTAGTGAGTCCATATGATATTTATAGACTTGTGTGCATGTTTGATTTGGATCCCCGAGGGCTCGGGTGAGTTTCTGATAGGCCACAAGTAGTTCAGACTTAGGAAAATTCTGGTGTTTCTGATGTTCTGGTGCGCAGGTATTTTGTGCTTCGCGATCGCGAATGGGAAGTTGGGCAGGGATGGTTTTTCCTCTACGCGAACGCGTAGACAAGGTCGCGAACGTGGAGCAACGGGGGTGCTACCCTTCGCGAATGCGACCTGTCTATCGCGAACGCGAAGAATTATGGGACTTAGGGGAGGGGTCAAGCTCTACGCGAACGCGTCCATTGGATCGCGAACACGAAGGCCGGGGGAGCCGCCTTACTCGAACGCGTAAATTGACTCGCGAACACGAAGGCCTTAGGCCGTTGTGCGTCTCCATCATGGCAGGCTTCACGCGAACGCGATGAAGACCTGCACAATGTTTTAAAAACAGATTCCAATACGGGAATTGTTCATACGGGAATTGTTCAAAATTTCATATCTTCTTCACTAGAACTCCACCTTGAGCGATTTTTGAAGTGGGAATTCAATACCAAATCATAGGTTTGTGTTCTTAAGCTCATTTCCTTCAATTTCCATCAACACCCATTAGATTTCTAGTCCTAAATCTTGTTCTTAAGGGTAGAAATTAGGAATTTTCGGAGAATTGGAGATTTTTGTAAATTTGGGGATTTAGACCTTGATTTGGGGTCAGATTCCGGAACTAATTACATATTCAGGCTCTGAGATGAATGGGTAAACGAATTTTGATCCGAACCTCAAGTTTAGACCAAGTGAGCCCAAGTTCGGTTTTTGACTTTTTGGGGAAAATATTGGGAAACCTAAATTTATGTATTGAAATTGATTTATTTAGTGATAATTGATGTTACTAAGTGAATTATGGCTAGATACGAGCGGGTTGGAGGTGAATTCTAGAGGAAAAGCAGTACTTGAGCAGTGAGTGACTAGCAAATCAAGGTAAGTGTTGTGTCTAACATTTGCTTGAGGAATTAGGTATTGTTGCCTATTTACTATGTGTTGATTGCTAAGTACAACGTATAGGTGAAGTGAAGTGTACCTATGCGTTATTGTCGAGTCTTAGCATGCAAGTGACTCTTATTTTTGTGATCGTTGTATTCTTTATTCGTGTTATCCAAGCTTAGACTAGATATTCTTTATGTTGTTATTGTTCTTCTTGTTCGGGTGAGGAAGAGTGTAAAGTATGAAGGGTGATGCCACGCCATTGCATATTTATCGTCATTATCATGTGAGAAAGAGTGTAAAGCACAAAGGGTGATGATGTGTCATTGCATATTCATTACCATTATCATGTGAGGAAGAATGTAAAGCACGAAGGGTGATGTCGTGCCATTGCATATTTATTTTCATTATGATGAGAGGAAGAGTGTAAAGCATGAAGGGTGATGCCGTGACATTTTATATTCATTATCATTATCATGTGAGGAAGAGTGTAAATCACGAAGGGTGATGTCGTGCCATTTCATATTCATTAATATCGTTTCTGTCATTTATTATGGTGAGGATGAGAGTAAACGCACGAAAGGTGATGACATGCACTTGTTATGCTATGTTTTTAATATTCCTATTGGTGCAAAGTATGTTATTGTTGTGTTTCTTTACTGTTACCATTCACATGATCTTGTATTTCTCCCAGCATGTTCTTCCCCTCTTATTATTGTCCGTGTAACTTCTATTATTTGTTATTATGTCCGTACATTGTTTTTCTGCACAAGTTATATGTGAGTGTCTTGTCCTAGCCTCTTCACTACTTCGCCGAGGTTAGACTCGACACTTACCAGTACATGGGGTCGGTTGTACTGATGCTGCACTCTGCACTTTCTGTGCAGATCTAGGTATCGGTCGGAGTTGATTTTGAGATTTGTAGCTGACTTCTACACAGGAGACCCAAGGTAGATCTGCCGACGTCCTCAGATTCCTAGAGTCCCATCCTATATGCTCACTACTGTTTTTCTTTGTACATAAACAATTGTATACTCTAGATCGTGGGTAGATAGGTATATAAATATCATATGCGCAGTGTTATTGTGAATTTTTGCTTCTTTATTTATTTTCATGTGTTGGTTCGTAGTCATACCCCGCAAACTTTAAGATTTTTATATTGTAAACCTCTAACGTTGGCTTGTCTAGCAAGTACAGTATTAGGTGCCATCACAATCCCGACGGTGAACCATCGGATCGTAAACTAATATTTAGGAGTTTGGGATCACTTCTATTCTTTAAAAAAATCAACGAGTCTATATGAAAAAGTTTAAAGAACAAAAGTATGGCTTCCAAAAATCCTACCAAATCAAATGGTTTCGTATACACCTAAATACAAAATTCACAAAAGGAAGTTTTCTCTTTTTGTATTGATTCCAACAAGTGACTCAATGTATTTTTTTCATATATTAAGTATTTATATTAGTTGATACAGTTTTGACAAATTATGATAAACCCTTAAACAGTAACAAATATGCATCATTTTAGATTTAATATTAGGAAACACAAAATAATAATCTTTTTCAAAAGATATATTTAGAGGATATTCTTTTCAAATTCATGCAAAATCACTATGTCAAACCTTGATATAAAGTTAAACGATCTTTTAACCTTAAAAACAGTTAAGCACTCATTTTAAAATATTTATGTACAAAAAATAAAATACGCATTCCAACAAATTCTTCCGTTACTCGTTATTATTATACTCTTTAATCCAATATCAAATTCTTACAATACTTAGTTAATAAACGAACACTTAACAATTATACATATAAGTTCAAATGATATATATAACTTTAGAGGAGACAAAGATATTATTAATACATCATCATCATTTAATTAATGTATATCAAGTACACCCTATTAATTAGTCCTGAAATATAAAAAAAATCGGATAGCTTCAATAATGTAATCGGATGCACCAAAATACGGAAGTCCAAAGTCGTCACCATTTAATACACTTGTCATCATCATTTGCCCAAAATCATCATTTAAGTTTTCCCTAATATTTTGAATAACTTAAACATAGTGTAAGTTAATATAATATCTATATAATTATTTTACACATATTTACTCATTAAGATGGGGTACACGCGCAAAGCGTGTACCCTAGGACTAGTATATATATATATATATATATATATATATATATGCTTACTATATTAAAAGCACGAAAGCCCTTAGTAAAATATCGTTCGTCATTTTTATCCTTTTAAAATAAATTTTATACTAGACAAAATAGTTATTTTATTATTTTTCTCATATTTTTGATTTCAAAATTGACTAATAATTTTTACTGTCAGACATTTCCTTAATTAAATACAATCTCCTGATTTTAAAAATATTTCCTTATTTGAATACAATTTCACATTTTAAAAAGGCGTAAAAGCAATATATTTTAACTATTTTAGACGCTTCGAATAAAAACATCCGAATTGAATTGCTAAACTAAGTTTTAGTAATTAACTATCATTATTTTACTTCCACGATTTCATCCAGGTTTTTGTTAGAAAGCCTAATATTTAGGACTACTTATTCGTGTCCTACATAAAAGAAATCCTTCCAAGCGTAACAAAGGTAACGTGGTGTTGACCACTATCTTATTTATCCACTTCTATTTCTTCTCATTTTTTAAATACAAATTAAATTTCACAAATTTTATATAACTTCTTAATGATCGTGTTGTTTAGAAGATGGTGATAATAATTAAATTTAGTAATATTGTTGCAAGAAGATCAAAATAAGTTCTCTATTCTTCTTAATATTCAGTTAATGATATTAAGGATATTGTAACTAATGACCTTGAATTGGATATAATTTTTGATAATTTATCGTTACTTTTTATTGTGCGACGGAGTTTTGCTGCTTAGCTACATAATTTATCTAACACTTTTTTTTTTTGTTGAAATGTCTAAAATATACAGTACCTAAAACAATCATTTTCATACAATGCTAAAATAAAAGAGGGGGATACGTGATAGATCATTAAGATTTTAATATTATTTAAATTGTTTCCATGCTTAGCTAGGTCATCCGTTAATTTTTTAAACTAAATAGGATCATTTTTTAAAACTAAGTAGGATCTGTTGGAAACTAAACCAAGATTAATTAGTATTCATAAGTTGTCTATGTTTGATATTTGGTAGTTTATTTAATTCATGTCTAGTTAGGTTTTGTTTACCGATTTTATATTGGAATAGATTTTTGGTTTTGAAGTAATATAAATAGGGGTGCTACTACATATTTTCTATTGTGGATAAGTAACTATGATGTAGAGAGATTCAAGAGTTTATGATTTGGGAAAAATCCTCCTACCACGTTCTCTCCCTAGTATAATAAATTTCTTCTATATTGTCTTTGTTGAATTTTTTGCTTGTGCCTAAATTATTCTTGGGGTATTTCAATCCTTCAAATTGGTATTAGAGCCTGTGTGAGAACCAGTCAGAGCCGGTAAAAGATCCAAAAAAAATATGGATACTTTATTACCTAATTGTCCCGCTTTTGTGTTTGACGGCAAAAATAATTTTGAAACTTGGTATTAATGTATGAAATTATTTTTAAAGTTATTGGATTATGGTCCACCATTGATAAAGGATTTGAGGAACCTCCAGAAGACACAATATTGACAGGCGATGCAGCTATGCAATTGGAGAAGAAGAGGCATTTAGATTATAAGGCACGCTACTATCTCGACATCAAGGTTGAATTGTATGTATCTAAACAATATTTACATGCAAAGTCATCAAAGGAGGCTTGGAGAATATTGGTGAAGTCATATCGAAAAGTTGCTGACATAAAGAAGGAGAAACTACAAATTTAGGAATCAATTTGAATTAGCGCGTATGAAACCAACAGAGTTCGTTAAAGAATTCATTGAAAGAATTATAAAAATAGTCAATGGTCTAAGGACCAATGGAGAAGTATTAGAAGAAGTTAAAATTGTTGAGAAAATATTGCAGTCTCTCAGTTTAAAGTTTAACAACAAGAAAATTACTCTTGAGGCTACCAAACATCTTATCACTCTCAAACTTGATGATTTAGAAGGCGAATTGGTGACATATGAGAAATCATTGAATCAACAGAAAAATGAGACATTGGAGGATGCACCGCAAGAAAAGGTTGATCAACCAAAAGAAAAATAAGACACACCCGATCTAGCATAAATAAATCAAGAAGGCCAAAATTCAGAAATAGAGGAGAAAATAAGAGAAGGTACTTGTAAATTTTGTTATGATAGAGATTACATTGAATGCGAAGAGAAGTAAAATAATATCAAACTGATCTACCAAAAATTTCTGCGAATGTGAAAAAGGACGATTTGGTTGCAAGAGATTCCCGTCCAAAAGAGATTGGTGATTTACAAGAAAATTTATTTGATGGTATTGAAGATGAACCTAGTAGAGAAAAAAGCAAGATGATTCATCAAGAGAAAATTTATGACAATATACCCAATATTGAAACAGAAATAACTTGGGATTCAGGACCAGAACAACACGTGATTATAGATATTGAAGATTCAAACAATTTCGTGCCATTGTTTGAGATTGCATGTTTCAAGAAGCAAGATGAAATGTTTATTGGTGGAATTACTTTACACGCTGTAGAATATTTAATTGGAGTTGAATGGGTGTACAAGTCAAACTACAAGGATGGAGAAGTAGATAGTTTCATAAGAAAGAAAAAATATGTTGATAATATTTTGAAGGGATTTACCATGATTAAAGACAAATCATATATGGACAATGTAACGACCTGATCGGTCGTTCCGAATGTTCTAGCCTCGTTTTCCCCATTTCTGCTTCTTTATGTGTGGTTCAGCTCTTTTATGTTGTGATGGATTGGTTGGCTCGAGTTCGGAGTGATTGTGGAGAGAAATGAGACACCTAATCTCTTAAGTTGGTTAATTAGTTGGAAAAATCAACCGAAGTTGACTTATAGGTAAATGATCTCAGAATTGAGCTTTTAGGGTTCGGATAGCTTCCTTAGGTGATTTCGGACTTAGGAGTGGGTTCAAAGTGTTATTCGGAGGTCCATGGTAGAATTAGGCTCGAATTGACGAAAATAGATTTTTGGCGATTTTCGGTCGGCAATGGAAAAATTAGATATCGGGGTCAGAATGAGACACCTACTTCTTGTTTGTGATGTGTTTGCAAAATTTCAGGTAATTCAGACGTGGTTTGGTTGGTTTCGTCATCGTTGGCGAATTTTGGAAGTTTAAAAGCTCTTAGGCTTGAATCTGAGGGTTATTTGGTATTTGGATATTGTTTTGAGTGATTCGAAGGCTCGACTAAGTTTGTATGATGCTACGGGATATGTCGGTATATTTGGTTGAGGTCCCGAGGACCTCGGATGAATTTCGGGTGGTTAAGGGATCATTTTGGCCTTGGTGAGATAGTTGATCAGCTGCAGAACTCTGTTCCTGGTTTCCTCTTTCGCGTTCGCGAGAGGGGGAGTTCGCAAAGAGTGTTTATGAGATGGTGAGTTTTTGTTCTACGCGTTCGCGAAGGAGAGGACGTGAACGCGAGGGTAAGGCAGTGTTTGCATCGTGAACGCATGTGTGGTGTCGCGTTCGCGAAGAGGAGTGAGGCAGATGGGGACCCCAGGTTCTTGGTATACGCGTTCGCAAGGTGAGGGTCGCATTCGCGAAGTTGTGAGCTGGTAAAGCATCGCGTTCGTGAAGCAGTTGCCACGTTCGCGAAGAGTAAAGTTGAAAGGCAGCCTGGGTTGGTCTACGCGAATGCGAGAAGACGGCCGCGTTCGCAAAGAAGAAAATATGGGCAGCAGTATTAAATTCTAAAATCGAGGGTTTGAGTCTATAATTTCAAAATTCAATAGAAAGCTCGGGAGAAAGTGATTTTAGAGAGGATTTTCAGAGGAGTGATTGGGGTTAGTATTCTTCACTTAGTTTTGGCTAAATTTCATGATTTTTATCATCTACATTGGGAATTTGGGGTGAAAATTAGGGAAATTAGGGCTTGAAATTGGAGAGTTGATTTTTGGGATTTGAATGGTCATTTGATGTCGGATTTTAAGGAATTTGATATGGGTAGACTCGTGAGTGAAAAAGGATTTTGGTTTTGTAAATTTTGTCGGATTCTGAGACATGAGCTAGGGGGTCGGGTTTGACCACTATCGGGATTTTTGATTTAATTTGATAATTTTCGCGTGGGCTTTGTTCCTTTAGCATGTATTAATATTATGATACTGATTTTTGGATAGATTAGGGGCGATTTGAGGCCTGGTCAAGCGACAACGGATTTCAGAGTAGATTTTTGCCCGCTTGAGGTAAGTAATGATTGTCAATCTTGTCCTGAGGGTATCGAAACCCCGGATTTCACATTGTTTCACCATTTTGAAGTGGCACACATGCTAGATGACGAGCGTGTGGCGTACCATTGAGGATTGTGACTTGGTCCGTCTCGTAGCAACTATTAAGTTGCGTATTTGACTGGAAATTATATGATATTTTGTCTTTTAGAATGTATTACTATGTTTTGGGCTAAATGACATATTTGGGCCTCGTGCCAAGATGTTTGGACCCTTGGGGGATTTTTACTACTATTTCCTCATTGTTTTGATTTAAGATCGGAACTCAGTCATTGTATGTTCTACTGATTTCATAAATCAGTCTTGATTACTTCGTTTTGATGCATAAAATGATATTTTGGGTTGAGCACCCTGTTTTATTGGTAGCCCGAGTGGCTTGAGAGGTTTCTGACTGATTGAGGCCGAGTGCCTGTGTGGTGAGGATATCATGGGATCGGCCTGCACGCCACATCATGTGGTACTGATATATGATATATGAGAGGCTGAGGGCCTGATTGTTTACGCCAAGAGATGGCTTGGTATAGCGCTTGGGCTATAGGAGCCCCTCCGGAGTCTGTAGACCCCCAGTGAGCGCGGGTACCTTAAGTGAGTAATATGATGCTGCCCAAAGGGCTATTCTTGATTTATTATGTGCCCGAGGGGCTTATTACGAGTGATTGTGAGGTTGCCTGAGGGGCTGATTTTGAGTTATGCCCGAGGGGCGGTTTGTGATACATATTTTTCCCGAGGGGCTATTTATGATTTTCATCATTTTTACTTTAAACTTCATTGAAACTCTTCCGAAACTGTTAGAAAAATATCTTCAAATGATTTTTACTGAAATTTGGTTTTAAGCGAAAGGATTTGACTTATATACTGTTATGAAGGCATGTTGTACTTACTGTGATTTCATGACGTGAATTTATGTGTTTTTTTACTGCTCAGTCTTTATTTACATTTATTGCTTACTTAGTTGGCGTACTCACATTACTCTCTGCACCTTGTGTGCAGATCCAGGGATCTCTAGTCGTGATAGCGAGCGATGATTCTTGCACCCATTCAGATAATCGGAGTCGGCAAGGTAGCTACATGGCAATCGTAGCCTTGCTCTTCTCCCTCTTGTCTTCCTTAGACTATGTTAGTGGTTTGCAGACTGTAATAGTCTTAGTTATTTTCGGATAGTCTTTAGTAGACGCTCGTGACTTGTGATACCCCGATGTCCAGCTTTTGTTTCTTTCCGCACTTGTTATTTAAACTTATGGTATGAAGTTTTATTAATTAATGTTTTAAGAACACCTTATTATGAAGTGTCGAATCATTGTGAAAAATGTGTCAGTTGGTCTAGTACATGATAGGGGCCATCACGACTGGGTGGTTTGGGTCGTGAGAAGTTGGTATCAGAGCCTAGGTTACATAGGTCTCACGAGCCATGAGCAGGTTTAGTGAGTCTTGCAGATCGGTACGGAGACGTATGTACTTATCTTCGAGAGGCTGCAGAACCTTTAGGAAAATCTCACATTCTTGAATTCTTGTCGTGGGAATCTATTGATTCTGGTAACTAAACTTCTGTTGTTTCATTCTCTCACAGATGGCAAGGACACGCGCCACCGGACAGGGCGACCAACCACCAGCTAGACCCGTGAGGGGTCGAGGCCATGGCAGAGGTAGGGTGTAGCCCGCGCAGCAGCCGGGGCTGTACTTATAGACCCACCCATTATTCCAGATCATGTCCCAGCCGCGGATGTTCCAGCGGGACCAGCCCAGGCACCAGTTGTGCCTATTGTTATTCCGGGTCTTCAGGAGACTTTGGCTCAAATCTTGACCGCGCGCACCAGCCTTGCTCAGGCGGTCGCTGTTTTTTCTACAGCAGCTACTACTCAGGCCGGGGGAAGCACTCAAACTCCCGCCACTCGTACCCCTGATCAGGTTATTCGGGGACTTCAGACACCGGAGGTACCTCCAGCTCAGCCGATTGCACCTGTATAGGATTATCTGATTCTAGTCATGCCTGATAACGAGCAGCGTAGATTGAAGAGGTTTGGTGCTACACCCCGTAAGCTTAACAACCTTGATCTCGTTATATATATATATATATATATATATAAAATTTGATATGGTATTTTGAGTGGAATATTTTTTTTTTTTAAAATGGTTTGAAAAATATGATTTTATTTAATTATGATATTACTACTTTCGAATATGTTTTAAATTATACACATAATATGAGAAAGTTTATGAGATTTTCTTTATTGTAAAGATAGAAATTATTTTCTCACAAGAAAAGAAGGTTATCTTTTATTTTATCATTTTAAGAATTAAGTGTACGAAAATTTGTACCCTTTATTTGATATTGGAAAAATTAGAACTTGAGAAAATATATGTATTTTTATATGGTTATTAATAAAATAATAATGCATTTATTAATTTTATTTGGTACCATATGACCATGATAGTATGATGTATAAAGTGTATTAAAACAAATAGTATTTTAAGTAATTTGAGGCAATTCTTAATTATGCGGGTAATTGATTAATTACCGGGTAACGAAACATTACCTAATTATCTAATAAGTGGACAAAGATTAAAATTTTCCACCCACCCCCACGTGGCAGCATGTGCCACTCAACCAAATGACTCATTAGTCATTTACCATATGTGTCATACTAAGGAATTTGGTGGCATTTGGCATCTTAGTTATGACTGTCTTGAAGGTTTGGCTCTACTCTTTCCTTGCAAGAGTTCAAATTTTCAAACATATCATTTACTCCGTAGTCTTTGGCAATCATCAATAGAACAAGGTCTTGTTTTCATGTTAGTAAAGTTAAAGAGTCAACTTTTATAAGATTATTGTGCTAACTTTGTCACTTGCATCGGTTATGCAACTTCGGAGAAGAAGTTCATAGTAATTGTGGCTTAACTTTCTCGGTGTTTTCTACTTTAGATTGCTTACTACATATAACCAAGATTAGAACAGAAAAAAGTTTTCACATGGACACACCGTTGTATAAAAGTTCAAATATCTTAGCTTATAAAGTTTCCTAATAGTTGGTGGAATGATACATGTGAGTTGGTTTCTGCTCAGCCTAAGTTCTTCCAGGTATGTTAAGGTTAATCCTTCTTTTTTTTGGCATGATCCACGTAATGATACGTAAATATAATGCTATTCCATAAGTCGTTCTACTCTTAGCAGTTAAGGATATCTACGTTATTCATTCATATAAAATGATATTCAAGCATGTCTGTGTCTAGTTCCCTATTGAGGTATTTGATAAAGATGTTAATGTTCATAATATGGTAATACATGCATATTCACGCATATGCATTTACCACCGTGCTACGGCCGGTTGGACAGTTACATATTTACCACCGTGCTACGGCCGGTTGGGCAGTCACGCATATTCATTTACCACCGTGCTACGGCCGGTTGGGCAGACATGCATTTACCATCGGGCTACGGCCGGTCGGGCAGTTACGTATTATATTACCACCGGTTGGGCAGCTATACATTTACCACCGAGCTACGGCCGGTCGGGCAGTTACCACTGATCAGTTGGGCAGTCATGCATCATACGATATGGATAATAGAGATAGTGTCAAGGAAACACAGTATATGTATATATATGTAAGTATAATAAGTATGCATATACGGTGGCACTTTAGAGATTCAGGTTGATTCTTATATGTCTTCAACTAATGTTGACTAAATGTTATGTTTCAGTTCTGCCTTACATACTCAGTACATTATTCGTACTGACGTCCTTTTGTTGGGGACGCTGCATTCATGCCTGCATGTATAGATAATCAATTTGACGAGCCCTCATAGTAGACGAGATTGACATTCAACGAAGGATCGGTAAGACTCCACCTCATTCGGAGTGCAGCCAAGTTTATGAGTCATCATGTCAGAGTTTTCTACAGACTTATGGATAGGCCGGTACCCTATCCCATTTGATGTCAAATAATCTTAAAGGCTTTGTAGAAATAGGTTCATTTTGTACAGTATGTCAGAGGCCTTGACGGCCCATATGTATTCATATTTTAAGAACGATAGTTTATTGATATATGTTGCCCACCTATAGTTATACATTACGAATTGTGTCCATGTTGGCCCATGATAGTTACAAGAAAAAAAAAGAGTTGCAGAGTGGTTCGTTGGGGATAGTGCGGCACCGGGTGCTAGCCACTCCTCCCTAGGTTTGGGGCGTGACATTTGGTAGACTTCAGCTTCCGAATTTCAGTGGAGCCAAAGGCGAGGATGCCCGGGGTATCTTGGACAAGTGTCAAAGGATTCTTCATACAACGAGTATATTAGATACCAGTGGGGTCTCGCTCACTACTTTCCAATTTTCAGGAGCTGCCTTTACTTGGTAGGAGGCTTATGAGAGGCATAGGCCTGTTGCAGCGCCCCTTACCTGGCAGCAGTTCTCCGCTCTCTTTTTGGAGAAGTATGTGCCACAGTCCTGTAGGGAAGAGCTGTGCAGGCAGTTCGAGCAGTTGCGTCAGGATGATATGATTGTGACGCAGTATGAGATGAGATTTTCAGAGCTAGCATGTCATGCTGTTTGGTTGGTTCCTACAAAGAGAGAGGATCAGGAGGTTCGTGGATGGCCTCACATATCATCTCCGGATTCTTATGACTAGAGAGAGGGTATCGGGTGCTACTTTTGAGCAGGTTGTTGATATTGCCTGTGAGATCGAGTCAGTCCATCGCTAGAAGCGAGATGAGAGGGAGGCCAAGAGGCCTTGGGGATCTGGTAGCTTTGGTAGTGTTCCATCCAGAGGTCAGTTTCAGAATAACAGAGGCCGTCTATTTAGGCTTGCTCAGCCATCTCGCCCAGCTTATAGTGGTGCATCATCGGGGCATGGTTCCTGCAGTTCTCATTCGGGCCGCTCATCATTCAGTGCCCTTCCATTCCAGATCTCATCTCGTGCACCATCAGTTCAAGGTTCCTCCATGCCAGGTTCTTCTACTAGTCATCCCGGTGCTAGGGGTTCCCTTCAGTCCCCGTTACCAGAACCAAGAGGTTGTTATGGGTGTGGATAGTTGGGGCATATATGGAGGCAGTATCCTCATCGCCATGGGGATCCGTCTCAGTAGAGGAGTCATCCATCGACTTCAGCACCAATTACTTCACCCGCCCAGGCAGCTTGGGGTGGGGGTCAGGCAGCTAAAGGCCTCCCTTGGGGTGGAGGTCAGGCTCGTTTTTATGCACTTCCAGCCAGATCAGAGGCTATGGATTCAGATGCCGTAATCACATGTATTGTTTTAATTTGTCACCGAGATGCCTCACTCTTATTTGATCCTGGTTCCACATATTCATATGTCTGATCATAATTTGCCCATTTTCTGGATATACCGCGTGAGTCTTTAGTTGTAGTTATCCCCGTGTCTATGCTCGTGAGCGATACTGCTGTTGTGGAAATTGTGTATCGGTCATGTGTGGTGTCTATTGGGGATCTGGAGACCCGAGTTGATCTGTTATTGCACATTATGGTGGACTTTGATATGATATTGGGCATGAATTGGCTTTCTCCATGTCATTATGTCCTAGATTGTCACGCTAAGACCGTGACCTTAGAGATGCTGGGATTTTCGAGGGTTGAGTGGAGAGGTTCCATTGATTATGTGCCTAGTAGGGTGATTTCATACCTGAAGGCTCAGCGTATGGTGGAGAAAGGGTGTTTATCGTATTTGGATTTTGTGAGGGATGTCAGTTCTAAGACTCCCACTATTGATTCTGTTCTTATGGTCCGTGATTTTTCGTATGTGTTCCTTGCAGACCTGTCGGGCATGCCGTCTGACATGGATATTGATTTTGGTATTGATTTGGTGCCAGGCACTCAACTTATTTCTATTACACTGTATCGTATGGCATCGAAGAAGTTGACGGAATTGAAAGAGCAGCTTCAGGAACTCCTAGATAAGGCTTCATTCGGCCTAGTGTGTCGCCTTGGGGTGCACCAGTGTTGTTTGTAAGGAAGAAGGATGGTTCCATGAGAATGTGTATTCACTACAGGCAGTTGAACAAGGTTATAATCAAGAATAAGTATCCTTTGCCTCGTATCGATGATTTGTTTGACCAGCTTTAGGGAGCCAGGGTGTTCTCTAAGATTTATTTGAGATCCGAGTATCATTAGCTGAAGATTCGGGATGCGGATATTCCTAAGACGGCTTTTAGGACCCGTTATGGCCATTATGAGTTCTTGTGATGTTCTTTTGGATAACCAATGCCCCAGCAGCGTTCATGTATTTAATGAACAATGTATTTCAGCCATATTTAGATTCCTTTGTTATTGTGTTCATTGATGACATCCTGGTGTACTCTCGTAGCCAGGAGGAGCATGCTCAGCATTTGAGCGTTGTATTGCAGAGATTGAGGGAAGAGGAGCTTTATGCAAAGTTCTCCAAGTGTGAGTTTTGGCTTGGATCAGTAGCTTTCTTGGGGCACGTGGTGTCCAGTGAGGGTATTTAAGTAGATCCGAAGAGGATAGAGGCGGTGCAGACAGTCCTCAGCTATAGAGATTAGGAGATTCCTTGGTTTGGCGGGCTATTACCGTCAGTTTGTGGAGGGGTTTTCTTCTATTGCTTCACCCTTGAACAAATTGATCCAGAAGGGTGCTCCATTCAGGTGGTCGGACGAGTGTGAGGAGAGATTTTAGAAGCTCAAGGCTTCTTTGACCACAACTCCAATGTTAGTATTGCCATCCGCTTTAGGTTCTTATACCGTGTATTGTGATGCCTCAAGGATAGGCATTGGCTGTGTTTTGATGCAGGAGGGTAGGGTGATTTCTTATGCCTCGCGCCAGTTGAAGACCTATGAGAAGAATTATCCAGTGCATGATCTTGAGTTAGCCACCATTGTTCACGCCTTGAAGATTTGGCGTCATTATTTGTATGGGGTTCATTGTGAGGTTTTTGCTGATCATCGTAGTCTGCAACATCTGTTTAAGCAGAAGGATATGAATTTGCATCAGCAGAGATGGTTGGATCTTCTCAAGGACTATGATATCACTATTCTATACCATCCGGGGAAGGCCAATGTGGTGATCGATTCCTTGAGTCATCGAGCAGAGAGTTTGGGGAGTCTAGCATATCTTCCAGCAGCAGAGAGACCTTTAGCACTTGATGTTTAGGCCTTAGCGGGCCAGTTTGTGAGACTGGATATATTGGAGCCCAGTCGAGCATTGGCTTGCGTAGTCTCCAGATCTTCTCTTTATGACCGTATCAGGGAGCGCCAGTATGATGACCCACACTTTCTTTTTCTTCAGGATAGGGTCCGGCGAGGTGATGCCAGGGATGTAGCTATCGGTGATGATGGTGTGATGAGGATGCAGGTTCGGATATGTGTGCCTAATGTAGATGGGCTTCGAGAGTTGATTCTTGAGGAGGCCTACAGCTTGCGGTATTCCATTCATCTGGGTGCCGCGAAGATGTATCAGGATCTGAGACAGCATTATTGGTAGAGGCAGATGAAAAAGGATATTGTTGGATTTTTAGCTCGGTGTATTAACTGTGAGCAGGTCAAGTATGAGCACCGGAGACCAGGTGGATTACTTCAGAGGTTGGACATTCTAGAATGAAAGTGGGAGTGGATCACCATGGACTTTTTAGTTGGGCTCCCACGGACTTCAAGGAATTTCGATGTTATTTTGGTAATCGTGGATCAGCTGACCAAGTCCCCACACTTCAATCCCGTTGGTACTACTTACACTTCGGAGCGGTTAGCTGAGATCTATATCTGAGAGATTATTCTGCTGCATGGTGTCCCAGTTTCCATCATTTCTAATAGAGGTACTCAATTCACATCGTAGTTTTGGAGGGTCGTGCAGAGAGAGTTGGGCACTCAGGTCGAGTTGAGCACAACTTTTGAACCTCAGACGTACGAGCAGTCCGAGCACACTATTCAGATATTGGAGGACATGTTGCGCGCTTGTGTAATTGATTTTGGGGGTTCATGGGACCAATTTCTGCCACTCACGGAGTTTGCACATAATAATAGTTATCAGTCGAGTATTCAGATGGCTCCGTACGAGGCTTTGTATGGGAGGAGGTGTATATCTCTGGTCAGTTGGTTTAAGTCGGGTGAGGCTAGACTCTTGGGTACAGATTTGGTGCAGGATGATTTAGATAAGGTGAAGATGATTCAGGAGCGGCTTCGCATGGCACAATCTAGGAAGAAGAGCTACGCGTATAGGAAGGTCCGTGATGTATCTTTCATGGTTGGGGAGAATATTCTCCTGAAGGTGTCACCCATGAAGGGTGTTATGCGTTTTGGGAAGAGGGGCAAGTTGATCCCCCGGTTCATTGGACGTTTTGAGGTGCTTCAGAGGGTAGGTGGTGGCTTATAGACTGGCTTTCCTACCCAGCTTGTCGAGTGTGCATCTGGTGTTTCATGTTTCCATGCTTCGAAATTATGTTGGTGACTCATCCCATATTTTGGACTTCATCACGGTTTAGCTAGAGGATGATATGACTTATGATGTGGAGCCAGTGGTTATTTTGGGTCGACGGGTCCGAAGGTTGAGGTCAAAGGATATAGCTTCAGTTAAGGTGCAGTGGAGAGGGCAGCCGGTGGAGGAGGCCACCTGGGAGACTTAGCAGGATATGCGGAGAATATATCCACACCTATTTGAGACTCCAGGTATGTTTCTAAACTCGTTCGAGGACGAACGTTTGTTTAAGTGGGGGAGATGTAACAACCCGATCAGTCGTTCCGAGAGTTCTAGCCCTGTTTCCTCCATTTCTGCTTCATTATGTGTAGTCAGCCCTTTTATGTTGTGTTGGGTTTGTTGGCTCGGGTTCAGAGTGATTGTGGAAAGAAATGACACACTTAGTCTCTTAAGTTGGTTTTAGTTGAAAAAGTCAACCGAAAGTTGACTTATAGGGAAATGATCTTGGAATTGTGTTTTTATGGTTCAGATAGCTTTGTTAGGTGATTTCAGACTTCGGAATGGGTTAGGAGTGTTATTCGGAGGTCCGTGGTAGAATTAGGATTGAATTGGCAAAAATGGATTTTTGGCAATTTTCGGTCAGTAGTGGAAAATTAGGTATCGGGGTCAGAATGGAATTCCAGAAGTTGGATTATGTTCGTAGTATCGTTTGTAGTGTGTGTGCAAAATTTTAGGTAATTCGGACATGCTTTGGTTGGTTTTGGTATCGTTGGCGAATTTTGGAAGTTTAGAAGTTCTTAGCTTGAATTCGAGGGTAATTTGATATTTTGATGTTGTTTTGAGTGATTTGAAGGCTCTACTAAGTTTGTATGATGCTATGGGATATGTCGGTATGTTTAGTTGAGGTCCCGAGGGCCTCAGGTGAGTTTCGGGTGGTTAAGGGATCATTTTGGCCTTGGTGAGATAGGTGATCAGCTGCAAAACTCTGTGTCTGGTTTCCTTTTTCATGTTCACGAGAAGGGCCTCGCATTCGCGAAGAGTTTTTATAAGATGGTGAGTTTTTGTTTTACGTATTCGCGAAGGAGAGGATGCGAATGCGAAGGGTAAGGCAGTGTTTGAATCGCGAACGCGTGTGTGGTGTTGCATTCGCGAAGAGGAGTGAGGCATGTGGAAACCCCAGGTTCTTGGTTTACGCGTTCGCAAGGTGAGGATCGCGTTCGCGAAGTTGTGAGCTAGTAAAGCATCACGTTCGCGAAGCAGTTATTGTGTTCGCGAAGAGTAAAATGGAAAGGCAGTCTGGGTTGGTCTACCCGAACGCGAGAGGACGGCCGCGTTCGCGAAGAAGAAAATCTAGGCAGCAGTATTAAATTCCAAAATCGATGGTTTGAGTCTATTATTGAAAAATTTAATAGAGAGCTCGGGAGAAGGAGATTTTAGAGAGGATATTCAGAAGAGTGATTAGGATAAGTGTTCTTCACTTAGTTTTGGCTAAATTCCATGATTTTGTCTTGATTTTTATCATCTAAGTTGGGAATTTGGGGTGAAAATAGGAGATATTAGGGCTTGAAATTGGAGAGTTGATTTTTGGGATTTGAATGGCCATTTGATGTCGGATTTTAAGGAATTTGGTATGGGTAGACTCGTGAGTGAAAGAGGATTTTGGTTTTGTAATTTTTGTCGGATTCCGAGACGTTGTCCAGGGGGTCAGGTTTGACCAATTTAGTTTGATAATTTTTGTGTGTGCTTTGTTCCTTTAGCATGTATTAATGTTATGATACTGATTTTTGGATAGATCGGGGAAATTTGAGGCCAGGTCGAGCGGCAAGGGAATTTTGGAGTAGATTTTTGTTCGGTTTGAGGTAAGTAATGACTGTAAATCTTGTCCTGAGGGTATCGAAACCCCGAATTTCACATTGTTTCACCATTTTGAAGTGGCGCACATGCTAGATGATGAGCGTGTGGCGTGCACCATTGGGGATTGTGACTTCGTCCGTCCCATAGCAACTATTAAGTTGCGTATTTGACTGGACACTATATGATATTTATTCTTTTAGAAAGTATTATGTTTTGGGTTGAATGCCATATTTGGGCCTCGTGCCAAAATATTTGGACCCTTGGGGTCTTTTTACTACTCTTTCCTCATTGTTTTGATTTAAGATCTAAACTCAGTCATGTTATGTTTTACTGATTTCATAACTCAGTCTTAATTACTCCGTTTTGATGCATAAAATGATATTTTGGGCTGAGCACCCTATTTTATTAATAGCCCGAGTGGCTTGTGAGGTTTCTGACTGAGTGAGGCCGAGGGCCTGTATTGTGAGAATATCATGGGATCAGGCTATGCGTCGAAGCATATGGTACTGATATATGATATATGAGAGGCTGAGGGCTTGATTGTTTAGGCCACGAGATGGCTTGTTATAGCGCTTGGGCTTTAGAAGCCACTCCGGAGTCTGTACACCCCCAGTGAGCACGGGTACCCTGAGTGAGTGATATAATGTTGCCCGAGGGGCTGTTCTTGATTCATGATGTTCCTGAGGGGCTGATTACGAGTTATTGTGAGGTTGCCTAAGGGGCTGATTCTGAGTGATGTTATGCCCGAGGGGCGGTTTATGATACATGTTTTTCCCGAGGGGCAATTTATGATTTTCATCATTTTTACTTTAAACTTCATTGAAACTCTTCCGAAACTGTTGGAAAAATATCTTCAAATAATTTTTACTGAATTTTGGTTTTAAGCGAGAGGATTTGACTTATGTACTGTTATGAAGGCATGTTGTACTTACTGTGATTTCATGATGTGGATTTATGTGTTTCTTACTGCTCAGCCTATATTTACATTTATTTCTTACTGAGTTGGCTTACTCACATTACTCTCTGCACCATGTGTGCAGATCCAGGGATTTCTGGTCATGATAACAAGCGTTGATTCTTCCATTCGTCGCGGAGCAAGGTAACTGCATGGCAATCGCAGCCTTGCTCTTCTCCCTCTTATCTTCCTTAGACTATATTAGTTGTTTCCAGACTGTTATAGTCTTAGTTGTTTTCGGATAGTCCTTAGTAGACGTTCGTGACTTGTGACACCCCGATGTCGGGCTTTTGTTTCTTTCTGCACTTGTTATTTAAACTTATGCTATGAAGTTTTATTAATTTTAAAAATCCCTTATTATGAAGTGTCAAATCATTCTGAAAAATGTGTCGGCTGGCCTAGTTCCATGATAGGCACCATCACGATCGGGTGATTTGGGTCATGACAATAAGAGAAATTGAAGTTAACTAAAGATGATACTCGCAACTTTGTTGATACAACATATTTTAGGAAATTGGTGGAGAGTCTAAGGTACTTGACTTCTACAAGGCTTGATGTTACTCATGGCATGCTCAAATTTGAAGATGTTGGTTTAAGGGAGGTTGTTGGAAACTAAATCAAGTTTAATTATTATTCCTAACTTGTTTAGGATTTGATATTTTGTAGTTTATTTAAGTCATGTCTAGTTAGGTTTTGTTTACCAATTTTATATTGGAATAGGTTTTTGGTTTTATAGTATTATAAATAGGGGTGCTACTACATATTTTCTATTGTGGAGAGGTAGCTATGATGTAGAGAGATTCAAGAGTTTATGAGTTGTGAAAGAGCCTCCTACTACGTTCTCTCCCTAGTTTAATAAATTTCTTCTATATAGTCTTTGTTGAAGTTTTTGCTTGTGCCTAAATTATTCTTGGGATATTTCAATCCTTCAAGATCAATATTTGTCATTTCAAGAGCTTATTTTTTAAAATTTTTATTTTATAACTCAAATATATTTGTTAAATATTAAAAAAGTTATACTCATACATATAAGTATCCTAAAATTAGTATATATATATAGAGAGAGAGAAGGGAGAGACAGATATATAGAGAGAGAGAGCTCGTTTGCATGATGTTGCGCAGTGTATTTGAATCCATCCCACCTTCAACTAGTCGATCATTTATTTTTCAATTTCATCATTTCATGTGCTTTTGCGTTTGTCAATCGAGCAAGGGGTACGAGACTTCTTTTAGCCATGGAATAAAAGGTAGAGCCACTATCAACATCGAACTATATAGGCATAACCAAAAGATAACAAGGTTCCCTACGATCAGTTACATATGTTTGTCACTATAACATGCCCCTTAGAGATATTATTATTGACAAATAAACACAAGGGACTAAGAAATATTCGTCTAGAAACTTGTAGAGAATAAAAACGAAAGAAAGAGCATAAGAAAGTGGGGAAATTCTAAAAAGGAAATGAGAGTAAGAAGCAAAATGAGCGCTAGATCTTTCCTTTTCATCTGAATTTAAGAGCAAATACATTAACAAAATTAATTCGACGTTGTATGTTATCTAATCAAAGGTTTAATTTTCCTCTTTCATTGCATTTCGATTTTGCTATTTCTTCTCATTCCACGTGAAGTCAGTATCATGAATTAATATCTTAGTGTATAACATATAATAATTTTTTTGTAAATATACACACAAATATATATACTAGAGACATATTGATATACAAGATATAAATTAGATTTTTTAAAAAAAAAAAAAAAAGAGGGAAGTAAATATAACGAAGTTCTGTCCTGTAAGTATTTAAATTTGGTTGAATTCAAAGCCATAAAATAATTTGCATTATATGAAATTCAAGACAATAGTCCATATAAATATTATGTGTAACGACCTGACCGGTCGTTTTGAGTTTTAGCATCTCATTCCTTGATTTGAGACTTCGAGCGCCTTCTTATAGTGTATTATGCCTTGTATGCAAGGTTGATTTTGATTTTCGAGCAGTTTGGAAGCTTTAAGTTGGAAGAGTTGACCAAAGTTTGACTTTTGAGTAAACGACCTTGGAATCAGAATTTGTTAGTTTCAATAGATTTGTATGGTGATTTTGGACTATGATCGAATCTAAATTTGGATGTTCCTAGAAGTTTCGGCTCTATTTGTCGAAAGATGGCAATTTAAAAAATTACAGTGTTCATAGGTTTGAAGAAAGTTGATTTCGCTGTTATCGAACTCCTATTGTAGTTTTGAGACCTTGTATAGGTTCATTTTGTTGATTAGAACATGTGTGCGAAGTTTGGTTGTGATTCGAAATATCTAAGTGTGATTCAGATGCGTTCGGCAAAAAGTTTGAATGTATAACGACTCGGCCGACCATTTTGTGTATTGTAGCCTCGTTCCTCAATTTATCGGTTATTTAAGTTCATTTGTTTTCATGTGACTTGCCGGGATGGTTGGATTGGTTTCAGGGAGGTTTTGAAGTGACTTGGTACACTTAGTTCCAATGTTGGGAGCATATGTTGAAAGGGTTGGCCGGATTTTAACTTTTGTATAGACGACTCTGGAATGGAGTTTTGATTAGTTTCAATAGCTTCGTATGGTGATCTTAGACTTAGGCATATGTCCGGATACTGATTTGGAGGTCCATAGGTTGGTTTGAGCTTTTTTGGAAAAAAAGTTGGAAAGTTGAAGATTTGAAGGTTGAGAGGTTTGACCTAGAGTTGACTTTGTTGATATCGGGTTAAGATTTTGGTTCCAGGAGTTGAATTAGGTCCGTTGTATCATTTATGAATTGCGTGCAAAATTAGATGTCAATTGGAGTTGGTTTGATAGGATTCAACATTGGTTTTAGAAGTTGGAAGTTCATTAGCTTCATTAGGCTTGAATTGAGGTGCGATTTGTAATTTTGACTTTGTTTGATGTGATTTTAGGCTTCGACTAAGTTCGTATCGTGTTTTAAGACATGTTGGTGTGTTTCCCAGAGGCCTCGGGTATAATTCAGATTGAAATCAGATTGAGATTTGGAATTGTTGAAGCCTATGGCTTCAGGTGTGATCGCACCTGCGAGGTCATGACCGCAGGTGCGAAGCCGCAGAAGCGACACGCTTATCGTAGAAGCGGAGGTTGCTGGGCTTGGTAGAGGCCGCAGATGTGAGGTACTTTCCACATATACGAGCCCGCAAGTGCGCGGGATTTGGCTATGGAAGGGAATACAGGTAGGATAGGCTAGAGTCGCAGAAGCGGAATCTCCCCGCAGCTGCGAACGTGCAGGATCAAAGGAAGAACTGCCTAAGTAGTCTCGAAGGTGCTCATGTTGAGCCGCAGGAGCGCTTGGTCGGGTGTTTAATTGAATTCCGCTAATGCAGAGATTTGACCGCAAAAGCAGTATCGCAGGTGCGGTTTTTCTAGGCAGAACATATAATCGAAAGGTTTCGTGTTTTTCTCTCATTTTGGAATTGTGGAGTTCGGCTTGGGGATATTTTTGAGAGGGTTTTGGATATAATTGAAGAGGCAAGTGAAGATTCATCAATTTTATTGATAAATATTATTTACCCTTTAATATTTACACCTAGATTATGTGTGTTTGAGGTAAAATTTGGGGATTTTTGGACTATGTATTTGAGAGTGAGATTTGGGGATTCGAAGGTCGATTTTGTTATTGGAATAGGATGATCTTGGTATGGTTGGACTCGTTATCGAATGTGTGTTCGAAATTTATAAATTTTGTCGGGTTCCGAGGTGTGGGCCCGGGGTTGACTTTTTTGATATTTGTTAAAGACCTTAGCTTTATCTTTCGAAATTAGTTTCTATAGCTATTATTTATGGAATTAAGTTGTTTTTGCCAGATTTGAGTTGCTCAAAGGCCGATTCGTGTGACAAGGGTTTGTTGGAGCATTGAGTTGTGCGCTTTGAGGTATGTAACATTTCTAAACTTGAAAATGAGGGTATTTATACCTGGAAAATGTGTTATTTGTGTTGTATTGTGGTGACGCACATGCTAGGTGACGAGCATGTGGGCGTGCACCGGGGTAATCATGATCCGTGTTGATTTTTGTATTGTATTGCTATCAGGTCTTATTTTATCCGTGAATCCCTACTTGTTAGAGTATAAGCTGTGATCATGTTAGAAATCATGTTTAGGCTATGTACTTATTCGATTGAGACCTAATGATGTTATTTCTATTGTTTTGAGTTATCTGCTTTAACTGTAATTATATACTCAGTCATTATTCTTATTTTGCATATCATATCTCAGTCTCTGTGATCATTCACTGTTACATCACATGTTAGTATTGTTTGGACTGAGTGGTAGGATATTGTGAGCCCTTCAGACTTGGGAGGTAGGCCTGAGAGCCGAGTTGTGAGTGTTATTGTGAATCGGGCTACATGTCGCAGCATTCCATATTGGCTTTGTGACTGTTATATAAATCGGGATGCATGCTGCAGCAGACCTTATAGGCTTTATATTAGGCTTGGGCAAGATCCTCCCCTCTGGAGTCCGACATACCAGCAGTGAGTGCAGTCACATTGATATATATATATATATATATATATACATGTTTTGGTGAGGGGCATTGATGCCAGGAACCCGTACAATTCTAAGTGATTGTGTGTGAATTTTATGTGCATTTGGCAGACAAATTGAGCATTTATAAGAGCGTGAGTACTTAGGGATATCATATTAAAATTATTAATTTGACATGCATATCTGACATATAGGCATAGAGATATGCAATTCCTCATGCTAGCGGTAATTGACATGTTCCTATCGGTGTAGGGCGTGAATTGTTGAACTTGAAAGCATGACTAAATTTATGTAACATGAACGAGTTGATTATGATAATTTCTTTGAGTTTTTTATTGTTTCTGTCATCATTTAACCCGTGTTGTAATTATATTGGACTATGATTATCTTATTCAGAGCTCATCACTACTTACAGCCCAAGGTTACTTCTGTTACTTATTGAGTACATAGGGTCAGTAGTACTCATACTACACTCTGCACTTCATGTGCTGATCCAGGTACATCTGAACTTGGTGATTGCTAGATCTGTGCTAGTACCTGCTTGGAGACTTCAAGGTAGCTGCTATGACGTTCGCAGACGTTCACTCTCTTTCCTTTTATTTTCTTCAGTACTGTTCTATTACTCAAACAACTATAGTAGAGTTTTTGGTTTATGTTGATACTTAGTAGTGCTCATGTACTCGTTAACACCAAATTTTGGGGTGGTTGTAGTAGTATTTAAGTTATTTGTATAAGATATTGATGAAATTTTCGTTGTTGAGTTCATTAAAGAATATTTAATCAAATGTTTAGTTGTTAAGTGATTGTTGGCTTGCTACCAAGTATGTTAGGCGTCATCACGACATGTTGGGATTTTGGGTCGTGACAAGTTGGTATCAGAGCACTAGGTTGCTTAGGTCTCACGAGTCATGAGCAGGTTTAGTGGAATCTTGCGGATCCATATAGAGACGTCTGTACTTATCTTCGAGAGGCTACTGAACTGTTAGGAAACTTCACTTTCTTGCATTCTTGTTCTGCGAATTGTTAATTATGGAATCTGAACTTCTACTCTTCTAATCTGTCACAGATGGTGAGGACATGTATGACCGGATCAGGCGGACGACCACCAGTACCACCAGCTAGAGGCGTGAGAGGTTGGGCCGTGGTAGAGGTCGAGGTGCAGCTCGTACAACAGCTAGAGGAGCAGCTGTGGAGCCTCCAGCTGAGGAGTAGATACCAGATGTTGTTGAGCCGGTGGGACCAGCTTAAGCACCAGTAGTGCCAATTGTGATCCCAAGCCTTCAAGAGGCTTTGGCCCAGATTTTGAATGTATGCACGATCCTTGATCGGGCAGTTTTGGTTCCACTTGAACCAGCCAATTTAGAGGGTGGGGGAGGTGCCCAGACTCCCGCCGTCCGTACTCTAGAGCAGATAGCTTAGGGACTCCAAACACCGGGGTATTACTAGCCCATCCGTTTGTTGCTTCTCGGGCCGAGGTTGGCCCACCCATGAATTATGAAGACCAGAAGACACTAGAGCGGTTTGGGAGGCTTAAGCCTCCAAAGCTCAGTGGGACAGAGTTAGAGGATGCTTAGGATTTTATAGACAGGTGCTAGTGGATCCTTCGCACATCGGGTATCTTGGATACCAATGGGGTCGCATTCACTATATTTCAGCTGATAAGGGATGCCTACAGATGGTGGTAGGATTATGAATTGAGGAGGCTAGCCGGCGCAACACCACTTACGTGGCATGATTTCTTAGTCCGCTTCTTAGAAAAGCTTGTTCCCCCAACTCACATAGAGGAATTGTTTAGGAAGTTTGACTAGCTACGTTAGGAGGGTATGATAGTGACTTAGTATGAGATGAGGTTTGTAGATATGGCTCGTCATGCAGTGTGGTTGGTTCCCACACACACAGAGAGAGAGAGAGGGGGGGGGGGATCAGAAGGTTCATTGATGACATGAACTATGGCTTACGCTTCAATTTGGCTCGAGAGGCCGGACAGAAGTTAGGTTTGACCATGTGGTCGGGATTGCTAGGCGCTTGGAGTTGGTTCACAAGCTTGAGCGCTAGGGGCATAAAGGAAAGAGGCCCCGTGTTTCAAGTAGTTTCAGTGGTACCTCACCTTGAGGTCAGTCACATCACAACAGGGGTCGTCCTTAGAGATCCGCTCAGATGGCTCGTTTAGTTTATCGTGGTACATCAGCTAGTCATGGTTCCTACAATACTCATCCAGGTCAGTCATCTTTCAATGCCCTCCCAGATCAGATTTTATCCCATGCTTTATCAAGGCAAGGTTCGTCAGCACCATGTTCTTCTGGTGGCTATCCTAGTTCTTGGGGTCTGGTTCAGGCACCGCCACTTTCTCTAGATCGAGGTTGCTTCGAGTGTGGAGCGTTGGGGCATGTGAGGAGGTATTACCCCCGTCTTATGGGAGGTCCAATTCATAGAAAGGTCAGGCTATAAATTCTGCACTAGTTACTTCACCACCCGTCCATCCAGCTTGGGGCGAGACTCAGGTGGCTTGAGGTCGCTTTAGAGTCGGGGGTCGATTAGGTGGTGGTCAGGCTCGATGCTATGATTTTCCCTCCAGGCTAGAGGCAGCCGCTTCAGACGTAGTGATCACAAGTATTTTTTCAGTGTGCCATAGGGATGCTTCAATATTATTTGAACCTAGTCCCACTCATTCATATGTATCATCATACTTTGCTTGTTATTTGGGCATGTCTCATGGTTCTTTAGTTATGCCTATTCATATACCTACACGGGTGGATGATTCTATTATTATGGACCATGTGTATCAGTTATGTGTGGTGACTATTGATGGATTGGAGACAAGAGTTGATCTTTTACTGCTTAGCACGATTGATTTTGACGTGATTTTAGGTATGGATTTGTTGTCACCATGTCACACTATTCTGGATAGTCACGCTAAGAGCATGACGTTGGTGACACCGGGATAGCCTAGGGTTGAGTGGATAGGTTCCCTAGAGTATGTTCCCAGTAAAATGATTTCATACTTGAAGGCTCAGCGGATGGTTGAGAAGGGGTCTTCGGCATATCTTTCCTTTGTGAGGGATGTTGGTGCAAATACTCCTACCATTGAGTGTAGTCTAGTAGTGCGAGACTTTTGGATGTGCTTCCTGCAGAGCTACCGGGCATGCCACCCGACAGGGACATTGATTTTGGTATTGACCTGGTGCTAGGCACTCAGCCCATCTCTATTCCTCCGTATTGCATGGCACTAGTAGAGTTAAAGGAATTAAAAGAAAACTTCAGGAGCTACTTGATAAGGGTTTCACCAGGCTTAGTGTGTCGCCTAAGGGTGCACCGGTTTAATTTGTGAAGAAGAACGATTGTACCATGCGGGTGTGCATTGATCACAAGCAGTTGAACAAAGTTACAATTATGAACAAGTACCTATTACCGCACATTGATGACTTATTTGACCAGCTTCAGGGAGCTATAATTTTTCCCAAGATTGATTTGAGGTTTGCGTATCATCAGCTGAAGATTCGGGATTTTGATTTTCTAAATACAGCATACAGGATCCTCTACGGTCACTACGAGTTTTTTGTGATTTCTTTTGGGTTGACCAATGTCCCACCATTATTTGTGCATCTGATGAATAGTGTATTCCAGCCATATCTTGTTTCTTTCATCAAAGTATTCATTGATGATATATTGGTATACTCATGCAACTAGGAGGATCATGAGCAACATCTGAGAACTGTACTCCAGACGTTGAGGAAGAAGAAATTATACGCTAAATTCTCCAAATGTGATTTTTGTCTTGATTCTATGGCATTCTTGGGGCACGTGGTGTCAAGTGAGGGGATCAAGGTAGATGCGAAGAAGATTGAGGCAGTTCATACTTAGCCTAGACGTTCTTCAGCTACTAAGATTCGGAGCTTCTTGGGTTTGGCGAGTTATTTTCGTCGCTTTGTGGAGAGAGGGATTTTCATCCATTGTTGCACCTTTGACTAGATTGACCCAGAAGGTTTTCCCATTCAAGTGGTCTGAAGAGTGTGAGGATATCTTTCAGAAGCTTAATACTGCCTTGACAACAACTCCACTTCTAATTTTTCCGTCAACATCGGGTTCATATACGGTTTATTATGATGCTTCAAAAATTGGTATTGGGTGTGTTTTGATGCAGGAGGGTTGGGTAATTTATTATGCTTCATGTTATTTGAATCCCCATGAGAAGAACTACTGCATTCATTATTGAGAGTTGACATCCATTATTCATGCATTGAAGATTGGAGGCACGACCTCTACGGCGTGTCCTGCGAGGTATTCACAAATCATCGGAGTCTAAAGTAGAATGATCTAAACTTGAGCAAGCGGAGGTGTTTGGAGCTAATAAAAGAATATGATATCACCATTTTGTATCATCCCATGAAGGCCAATGTGGTAGCCGATGCCTTGAGTATAAAGGTTGTGAGTATGGTTAGCCTTGCATATATTTCATCTGGTGAGAGACATCTAGCATCGGATGTTCAGGCTTTGGCCAGTCAGTTCATGAGGCTAGATGTTTCAGAGCCTAGACGGGTTTTTTCTTACATGGTTTCTCGGTCTTCTTTGTATGAGTGCATCATAGAGCGTCAGTATGACGACCCCCATTTGCTTGTCCTTAAGGACACAATGTAGCACGGTGATGCTAAGGAGGTTTCTATGGGAGATGATGGGGGGTTGCGAATGCATGGTCGAATTTGTGTGACCAATGTGGATAGGTTGCGTGAGTTAATTCATGAGGACGCCCATAGTTCGCGGTATTCCATTCATTCGGGTGCCGCAGAGACGTATCAGGACTTGAGGCAACACTAGTGGTGGAGAAGAATGAAGAAAGATATAGTGGAGTATGTGGCTCAGTGGTTGAAATATCAGCAGATGAAGTTCGAGCGTCAAAGGCCGGACGATTTCCTTCATAGACTTGAGATACCCGAGTGGAAATATGAACGTGTTACCATGGACTTCATTATTGGGATCCCACGGACTTTGAAGAAATATTTGGGTAATTGTCGAACGGTTGACTAAGTCCATGCATTTCATTCCGGTTGTGACTACCTATTCTTCAGAGTGGCTGGCCCAGATCTATATCCGTGAGATTGTTCATCTTCAAGGTGTGCTGGTGTCCATTTATTTCTGATCGAGGCACGCATTTCACATCGCAGTTTTGGAGGGCACTGTAATGATAGTTAGCACGAGTGGGGTTAAGTACATCATTCCACCCCCATACGAGTGCATTATTCACATTTTGAAGGATATTTTACGCACATATATTATGGCTTTAAGGGGTTCTTGGGATAATTTTCTACCGCTTGTAAAGTTTTCTTACAACAACAACTACCAATCGAGTATTCTGATAGATCCTTATGAGGCCTTAATGGGATGCAATATCGATCTCTAGTTGGTTGGTTTGAGATGGGGGAGGCTAGGTTGTTGGTCACTGATCTGGTTCGGGATACCTCGGAGAAAGTCAAGTTTATTTAGGATCGGCCTCATACAACATAGACTAGATGGAAGAGTTACACTGATCAGAAGGTTCATGATGTTGCATATATGGTGGCAAAGAACGTATTGCTCAGAGTTTCACCCATGAAGAGTGTGGTGAGGTTCAGAAAGAAGGTCAAGATTAACCCTCGTACAATGGCCCTTTTGAGTTTCTTGAGAGGATTGGGTAGGTGGCCTACAAGCTTGCATTGCCACCTAGTCTGTCGGGTTTTTACCTAGTTCTTCATGTTTCGATGCTCCGGAAGTATTATGGTGATCCATCTCATGTTTTGGACTTCAACACAGTACAACTAGATGGAAATTTAACTTATTATGTGGAGCCCATGGTCATTTTGGATCGGCAGGTTCGAAAATTGAGATCAAAGAGTATAGCTTCAATGAAAGTCCAGTGGAGGGCCAGCCAGTCGAGTAGGCTACTTGGGAGACCGAGCGCGATATGTGGAGAATTTATCCACACCTATTTGAGAACCCAAGTATGATTTTAGACCCGTTCGAGAAAGAACATTTGTTTAAGATGGGGAGAATATAACGGTCCAATCGATCATTTTGTGTATTGTAGCCCCGTTCCCTGATTTGTTACTTCGTCTATGTTCATTCATTTTTGGTCATGTGAATTGACGGGATGGTTGGATTGGTTTCGGGGATATTTTGAATTGAATTGGGATACTTAATTCCAATGTTGGAAGGTTAACTTAATAGAATTGACTAGAGTTTGCTTTTGTGTAGACGACTCCAGAATGGAGTTTTGATGGCTTTTGTGTATGGTGATTTTGGACTTAGGCGTATGTCCAGATATTGATTTGGAGGTCCGTAGGTTGGTTTGAGTTTTTTTTAGCGAAATTTAAAAATTTAAAGGTTTGGAAGGTTGAGAGATTTTCCCGAGAGTTGACTTTGTTGATATTGGGTTCAGATTTCGTTTTTGGGACTGGGGTAGGACCATTGTGTCATTGATAACGTGTGCAAAATTTGAGTCAATCAGACTTGGTTTGATAGGATTCGATATTAGTTTTAGAAGTTGGAAGTTCATTACTTTCATTAGGATTGAATTGGGGTGCGATTCGCAATTTTAACGTTGTTTGATGTGATTTGAGGCTTTGACTAAGTTTGTATCATATTTTAAGGTGCGTTGGTATGCTTGGATGGTGTCTCGGGGGCATCGGGTGTGATTCAGATTGAAATCTAATTGAGATTTGGACTTAAAGAATTGATGAAGCTTATGGCTTCTAGTGTGATCGCACCAGCGGGGTCTTGACCGCAGGTGCGAATTCGCAGAAGCGACAGGCTTATCACAGAAGCAAAAATTTCCGGGTTGGCAGAGGACACATATACGGGTGCTTTCTGCATCTGAGATCCTGCATGTGCGAGGGAGTTAACCACAGAAGCGGATATGGGGAGGATGGGCTGGAGTCGCAAAAGCAGAATCTCTCGGAAGGTGCGGACGCACACGAGCAAAGGTAGGACTGCAGAAGTGGTCCCCTAGTTACGCATATTGAGCGGCAGGTGTGCTTGGTCGGGTTGTTAACTGAATTCCGCGGATGCTGAAATTTGGCCGCAAAACTAGTGTCACAGGTGCGAGCTTTAGGATTATAGGTGCGGTTTTGCTAGGCAGAACATATAATTGAAGGGTTTTGTGTTTTTCTCTCATTTTGAACTTTTGGAGCTCGGCTAAGGGAAATTTTTGAGAGGGTTTTGGCTACAAATGAAGAGGTAAATGAAGATTCATATGTTGTATTGATAAATATTGTTTACCCATTGATACTTACACCTAGATTATGTGAGTTTGAGGTGAAATTTGGGGAATTGTGGACTATGTATTGGAGACTGAGATTTGGGGATTTGAGGGTCGATTTGTGGTTGGAATTGAATGACATTGGTATGGTTGGACTCATTATCGAATGGATATTCAAAATTTATGAATGTTGTCGGGTTCCGAGGTGTGGGCTCGGGGTTGACTTTTTTGATTTTGGTTAAAGACCTTAGTTTTATCTTTTAGAATTGTTTCTTATAGCTATTATTGATGGAATGAAGTTGCTTTAGCTAGATACGAGTCGCTTGAAGGCCGATTCACATGGTAAGGGTTTGTTGGAGTATTGAATTGCGCGCTTTGAGGTAAGTAACATTTCTAAACTTGGAATGATTTTTATCCCTAGCGCGTTATTTATGTTGTGTTGGGCTGACTCACATGCTAAGGAAGTGTGGGTGTGCACCGTGGTAACCATGATCCAGGTTGATTTTGTACTATATTGCCATCAGGTTTTGTTTTATCCGGTTAATCCCTACTTGTTAGAGTAATTGAGCTGTAATTGATGTTAGAGATTATGTTTAGGCTATGTGCTTATTTGGTTGAGACCCAATGAGGTTATTTCTGTTGTTTTGAATTATCTTCTTTAACTGTAATTATATTCTCAATATTGATTCTTAATTTGTATACCATATCTCATTCATTGTTATCATTCACTATTACATCACATATTATTAGTGTTTGGGTTGATTGGTATGAGATTGTTAGCCCTTGAGACTTGAGAGATTGATGACTGAGGTAGGCCTGAGAGGCGAGTTGTGAGTGTTATTGTGAATCAGGCTACACCCCGTAGCAGGCCATACTGGGTTTATGACTATTTTGTGGATCAGGTTGCACATTGCAGCATGACTTATAGGTTTTATATTAGTGCTTGGGAAGGATCTGCCCCTCCGGAGTCTGACATACCAGAAGTGAGCACAAGCACAGTGATATATATATACACACACACGCGCACACATGCTTTGATGAGGGGCATTGATTCCAGGCACTCATACATCGTTGAGTGATTGTGTGGGTATTTGGCAGATAGATTGAGTATATCTGAGAGTGTAAGTACTTAGGGATATCAATGTGAAATCATTCATTTGACATGTAGGTATAAATATGTCCCATTCCTCGTGCTTGTCATGTTCCTATCAGTGTTGGGCTTTAATTGTTGAATGTGAAAGCATGTCTAAATTTCTGTAACATGAACGAGCAGATTATGATAATTTCTCTGAGTTTTTTATTGTTTATGTCATCATTTAACGTGTGTTTTCGTTATATTGGACCCTGATTGTCTTCTTCTGAGCTCGTCATTGCTTTTAGTCCAAGGTTAGTTAGTTTACTTATTGAGTATATGGGGTCGGCAGTACTCATGTTAAACTCTGCACTTCGTGTGTAGATCCAGGTACATCTGGATATGGTGATTGCTAAATCTATTCTCATACCTGCTTGGAGACTTCAAGGTAGCTGTTATGATGACCACATACCTTGGCTCTCTTTCCTTTTCTTTTTTTTAGTACTATTCTATTATCAGATAGTTATACAAAAGTTTTTGGTTTATGTTGATACTTAGTAGTTCTCATGTACTCATTGACACCAGAATTTGGAGTGGTGTTAGTAGGATTTCAGTTATTTGTATCAAATATTGATGAGAATTCCGCTGTTGAGTTTATTAAAATATGCTTAGTCAAATGTTTGGCTTTTATGTGATTGTTAGCTAGCCTAGCAAGTGTGTTAGGCAATATCACAACATGTTAGGATATTGGGTCATGACAGAATATTTGGTAAGTTAAGAGAGAGATTTGGATCTTTGGTTTTGGGGTTTGATATTAATTGTAGTGTTTTGAGCCTTTAGATAACTTTGGTTAATGTAATTGGACTTGTTGGTATGATTAAACGGGGTCCCGAAGGTCTCAGGTGTGATTCGGGGTGGTTTTAGAGCTTTTTGTTGACTTTGAGCAGTTCTAGTGTTGCTCTTTGCACCTACGCAAGTGCGGACTCGCTTATGCGAGGGTCAGTTAGCTTCTATGAAGTGGAGGTGGTCTGGGAACTTGTTGCTTCTGCGCATAAGAGAGCGCATGTGCGAGGTTGAAACTAGAGGAGGAAGCCTGAGATGAGAGTCTTCTTTTATGGAGTATGTGGCGTAGTTGTAAAGGTGCTTCAGAGAAGTTCTTGTGCACCTGCAGATCCTCAAATGCGGGGTTTGGTCCGCAGATGCATGGTTGATCTGCAGATGCATGGTTGGTCCGCAGATGCATGGTTGATCTGTAGATGCATGGTTGGTCCGCAGATACATGGTTGGTCCGCTTCAACTATGTTGCAGATACGAGAAAGGGCTCGCAGATGTGAAGTCTCAAGTGAGGCGTTTTGTCCGCAAATATGAAATCCCTCGCAGCTTGTTATATTTTGAGGGTTCACTCATATTTTATTATTTTTATTTTTGTAGCTCGGTAAGAGGCAACTTTGGACGATATTTTCACTACTACTTTGTGGGTATGTAATTTCTACTTGGATTTGATTATTTATGTTGATTTTCCATGGATTTATAGACGTTAATCATGGAATATTAAAGGAAAAAGTTGGATTTTTTGCCTACTCTTTAAGAAAGTGTATTTTGGGGATTTGAATACCAATTTGGACTCGATTTTTGAATCTAATCATGTGTTTGGACTCGACAGGTTATGGGTCATCAGATTATTGTGTTGGTTCCACATTTCGAAGGCGCAGACCCAAGTTGACTTTTGGGAATTTCTTCAAACAAGGAAGCTTTATAAATTGGAATTGTTTATTATGGCATTGGTGGACTTTCTTGGTTGATGTTTGGCTAGATTTGAACCAGTCAGAGGTAATTTCCGAAGAAATGCAATTTTGGAGCTTTAGACTAGCCTGTTTGAGGTCAGTATCTTGCATAATCTTATTGAGAGAATAACCCTTGGGAAATGACCTTGTTTGTCTAATTTAAATGTGTGAGATGCGATGCATGTGCGAGATGACAAGCATATATAGGGGGTGTTATGTATGATTCATGACTGGAGTAGTCTTTAGGTGTTGTACTATGCCTTGGTTTGGATATTATGCCTCATGGTATCATTATTTATATGTTTTTGTGACTATATGAACTCTGTGAATCATAATAAAGATCATGTGCAAGAGTTTATTCCATGTTTGAGCATACGATTTGCTATTGTGCGGCATATCCGCCCAATCTGAGTTGTAATTACACATTATGCTATTTATCAGTCCATGAGTACATGATTTGATATTGGTTGATGGTGTACATATATTCTTGTATATACTTCTATATGATGGACTATATTGTTAGCACGTGAGCTATCCATATGGTGATTATGTACTTGAGTTATCGGTGCATTGTGAGGAAAAGGATCCAACCCCCAAGGGTCGTCCTCTCATGTTTATCCTTGATGACGTACATGTGGATTATGAGAACTGGCCAGTGGTTGGATTTGTGTATCTTCTCTATATGCAAACTCCCTGGGTGTATACATGATTCTCTTACTGTGTATCTTCTCTTTATGCTAGTTCCAGAATGTATACCTGCCTTCTAAGCATATCTTCTCTATATTCCACATGATTTAAGAAATGATTCAAAGTACAAATCTTCTCTATATGTCAACCTGTGCAACATGACTTGTCTAATCATTTATATCCTCTCTAAATGCCACTATTGAAGGATTTCTTGGTTTTCATGCACATCTTTATTTATATGCAACTGTGAAAGAATTATTTGATATTTTACACATATCTTCTCTATATGCAAGCTTGAGGATTTAATGATGTTAGACGCATATCTTCTCCATATGCTAATTTATTTGACCTGAACAGTTCCCGTACGTATCTTCTCTATATGTAATTGTTGATGTATTATCAGATATCAAATGCACATGTTCTTTATATGATGAACTGTTAAGAGACTTATACACATTTCAATGTGCACTGTTTGGTGGTACCTGTATTTCATGTTTAGACTTCGATACTGTTGACGGGTACATGTTTATGTTTTGAGATGTACATGTCATATATAGTGAGTACCCTAGACTTGAGACCTCATCATTACTTTACCGAGGTTAGTTAGTATACATACTGAGTAAATAGGATCAGTTGTACTCATATTACACTTCTGCACCTTGTGTGCAGATCTTGGAGCCAAGTTGCTGCGAATGAAAAAGGCTGGCATTGAAGATATACATGCCTTTCGGATATTGCTACCACTTGTTCTTGGTAGATCAAGACTGAACTTCTAATAAAATGTATACTCAAATAAATGTTGTATTCATTCTTTGTACCAACTTTGTAATCTAAATTTTAGTGGTTCATGGCTTGTATTACCAATCCTTGGGATGTTGTGTGAAATTCAAGTATTTTTATTCCTTCTTAATAATGATCATTCATTTGAGGTACATTATTCTATGTTTGTCTTACCTAACATGTTGGGGTTAAGTTCCATCAAAACTAGGTGAATTTTGGACCGTGACATTTTGGCTAATGAAATTGGATTAAACACGTCCAATAGGTACAAATAAATTGGGTTAGTCCATTTTATTAGGATATAAATGATGAGTCCACTATGTGGCAATCCAATTCAGACAAATAAGCCAATACAATTATGCCATGTGTCAAGAAAGATTGGCATGTGATGTTAAACAATCAATAGAGTTGCGCCAAGAATTTAGATGATATTAAAGGTGTCTAACGGGTGGGGTGGGGCGGGCCGGGCTGGTTTGTGATTTTATTGAACTGGACAGGTAGGGGTACTGGGCCAGTTACGGATTATTCTTAACGGGTTTAACAGGTTCGGATTAATCCGGGTAAAAACTAAACCGTATGGGTTAGGGGTTTAAGGGGCCAGGTCGAGCCGATTTACAATGTTCTTTTTTTTTAACTTTTGTACAACTATTGTAATTTATATTAATATATAGTAAAATATATAAAGAAAACAACGAATATGGAGAATATTGCACTTATAAATTGCAAGTGCAACATGTATTTCAAATTTCAAAAATCATTTCTAAGTTACAACTTACAAGTTACAAATTAAAAGGTTTACATTTGACAAGTAGTAAATTCAAAGGTTTTGCATTGCCCTTGTAAGTTCTTCATAATCAATATGAACTGCTTCTGATTGTCCTTCTTCTGGAGTGTTAAATTCAGATGGGTTACCATGTGTTAATATATCTCCAAGTTCCTCATCTTCTGGGATATCAACATCTTCACGTCCTTGATTTCTTCGTTCCGATCTAATCCAATCTCTGAATCATACTAAAACTTCCAAAGCATTGCTTCCTAATGAGTGACGGGTATCTCCTAGTTATTGTCTTGCTTGACTAAATGCACTCTCTGATGCAACAGTTGAAATTGACACATTCAGCATATTCCAAGCCATAGCGGAAAANTTCATCATCATACAAAGTAGTAGAACTTGAAGAAGTGGTACACTGCATAGTGGGATTAACATTGGCTACATTATGAGCAACATCATCAACTATACTTGCATAATATGTATATAATTTTTGTAAATTATCATTTAGATTGTTCATATAAGTAAAATTATTTGGGGTTTTAGTTGATCCAATCTCCATGTAAGTATATAAAGCATTGATTAATTGGTGACAATCGACCATCTTAATAGAAGGATTTAAAACAGCTCCAATTAAGTAAATATGAGGAATTGGAAAGAAATATTTTTTTGAATTTTTCTTGCATTTCTTCAACAGCAGCCGTATATTTTTCTTTCTTCTTAAATGCAAAGAGTAGAAAAGCAATTTCAGCTATATGTACTAAAACCATTGTAACAGTAGGGTAGTATGCTCCAGAAAACTCAACAGTAGCTATATAAAATTTATGTAAAAATTGAACATTATCATTAATAACCTCCCAAGTAGCAGGTGTTAACATACGATTTCTATCAGTACAATGCGCATTAGCAACTTCAGTTATTGAAAATCTATATTTGTAGCAACATTTTAAAAATATGTAAGTATAATTCCACCTAGTAACAATTTCGTCTAGTATGAATCTTGGTTTAAGTTTATACTCGGTACACTTATTCTTAAATTCCCTAATTCTAGATTGTCTGTTATTTCCTTGAATAACACCAACTGCTCTTCTAACATGAGTAATCTCAGTTGAAAATAAATCAAGACCACTTTTAACAATTAAATTATAAATATGACATGCACACCTAACATGAAAAATTTGTGGTGGTTGCAAATGCATTTTTAATAATGAAATTACGGCAGTATTTTTTAGAAGCATTATCAAAAGACATACACAATATTTTTTCTGTTAAGATTACAAAATTCAACAACTTCGCAAATATTACTACTTATAAGCACAGCAGTATGACTCTGATCTTCATCATATTTAAAAGCGATAATACGTTTTTGCATACAAAATAAATCATCTATCTAATGACATGTAATTGTCAAATAATCATTTCCATTAACAGCATGGCCAATGTAAGAAGTTAGACAAACTCTACAAGGAAGGTGCTCAAACAAATAATGTATGTATGTTTGATATTGTCCATGCAATCTAAAGATATCATCTCTACAAGTACTTCTAGGGATACCTTTAAATAAAGGATTATAAATCCTTTGAATATACATAATAAGATATGATGAAGAAGAAAAAGAAAAAGGTAGACAACCCAAAACAATCATTTTTGCTAACTACTCACGGTCCTTCATTTTATCATATTTTATAAGCCCTCCAGTAGTAGGGTTAAGAGTTGTTTGATTTCCATCACCATCAGAGCCCCATTCTATGGGATGATCAACTCTCATATGTCTACTAAGAGTCACAGTCCCCCCTAAATTTTCTCTAGTCAGATGTTTAAAATCAAGTTTACAGAGTTTGCAACTCTGTCAGTACCTTCAATTATCTCAAAAAATTTCCAAACCTTACTTCTTTTTCTACGATTAGTAGTCGGAGTCATAGGTGGTCTACTACTAGTACCACGATCACCACCCCTTGTAGCAATGCCAACACTACCAGCTCCAGCACTATTAGGTGTAACTGGTATCTCATCTTCCATTTCTAATTCATTATCTTCTATTCCAAAATCTTCTTGTAATTATTCATAATCTATATTATCATTAGGTGATGTTTAGGAAACATGTGTAAATGGGGTATTACTATTACTACAAGTACCAGATGATAAAGAACTACCTATTTTTTTATTTCCCCTACTAGAAACTTTTCTACACGCTCTTTTAGCAGCATTAAACATATTGTAAAAATTTAAGTATAAGCAAAAATTAAATATGCAAATAAAATAGTAAAAAGAGAAAGAGTTGGAGGGAGTGCACCGAATTCGGCAATAAATTGAGAACTTGATGATTACACAATTCCAATGTTACCACGAAGAAACGTCAAGTATTTCAATTTTGAAGT